>JASTWF010000218.1:142715-340215 GCA_030390025.1 Squalus acanthias
GGGCCCGCGGTGAGACCGTCTGTGAGCGAGGGGCCCGCGGTGAGACCGTCTGTGAGCGAGGGGCCCGCGGTGAGACCGCTGTGAGCGAGGGGCCCGCGGTGAGACCGTCTGTGAGCGAGGGGCCCGCGGTGAGACCGCTGTGAGCGAGGGGCCCGCGGTGAGACCGTCTGAGCGAGGGGCCCGCGGTGAGACCGTGAGCGAGGGGCCCGCGGTGAGACCGTCTGTGAGCGAGGGGCCCGCGGTGAGACCGTCCGTGAGCGAGGGGCCCGCGGTGAGACCGTGAGCGAGGGGCCCGCGGTGAGACCGTGAGCGAGGGGCCCGCGGTGAGACCGTGAGCGAGGGGCCCGCGGTGAGACCGTGAGCGAGGGGCCCGCGGTGAGACCGTGAGCGAGGGGCCCGCGGTGAGACCGTGAGCGAGGGGCCCGCGGTGAGACCGTGAGCGAGGGGCCCGCGGTGAGACCGTGAGCGAGGGCCCGCGGTGAGACCGTGAGCGAGGGGCCCGCGGTGAGACCGTGAGCGAGGGGCCCGCGGTGAGACCGTGAGCGAGGGGCCCGCGGTGAGACCGTGAGCGAGGGGCCCGCGGTGAGACCGTGAGCGAGGGGCCCGCGGTGAGACCGTCTGTGAGCGAGGGGCCCGCGGTGAGACCGTGAGCGAGGGGCCCGCGGTGAGACCGTGAGCGAGGGGCCCGCGGTGAGACCGTGAGCGAGGGGCCCGCGGTGAGACCGTCGAGCGAGGGGCCCGCGGTGAGACCGTCGAGCGAGGGGCCCGCGGTGAGACCGTCAGCGAGGGGCCCGCGGTGAGACCGTGAGCGAGGGGCCCGCGGTGAGACCGTGAGCGAGGGGCCCGCGGTGAGACCGTGAGCGAGGGGCCCGCGGTGAGACCGTCAGCGAGGGGCCCGCGGTGAGACCGTCAGCGAGGGGCCCGCGGTGAGACCGTCAGCGAGGGGCCCGCGGTGAGACCGTGAGCGAGGGGCCCGCGGTGAGACCGTGAGCGAGGGGCCCGCGGTGAGACCGTGAGCGAGGGGCCCGCGGTGAGACCGTGAGCGAGGGGCGCGCGGTGAGACCGTGAGCGAGGGGCCCGCGGTGAGACCGTCTGTGACAGAGGGGCCCGCGGTGAGACCGTGAGCGAGGGGCCCGCGGTGAGACCGTGAGCGAGGGGCCCGCGGTGAGACCGTGAGCGAGGGGCCCGCGGTGAGACCGTCAGCGAGGGGCCCGCGGTGAGACCGTCAGCGAGGGGCCCGCGGTGAGACCGTCAGCGAGGGGCCCGCTGTGAGACCGTGAGCGAGGGGCCCGCGGTGAGACCGTGAGCGAGGGGCCCGCGGTGAGACCGTGAGCGAGGGGCCCGCGGTGAGACCGTGAGCGAGGGGCCCGCGGTGAGACCGTGAGCGAGGGGCCCGCGGTGAGACCGTGAGCGAGGGGCCCGCGGTGAGACCGTGGGCGAGGGGCCCGCGGTGAGACCGTGGGCGAGGGGCCCGCGGTGAGACCGTGGGCGAGGGGCCCGCGGTGAGACCGTGGGCGAGGGGCCCGCGGTGAGACCGTGGGCGAGGGGCCCGCGGTGAGACCGTGAGCGAGGGGCCCGCGGTGAGACCGTGAGCGAGGGGCCCGATGTGAGACCGTGAGCGAGGAGCCCGCGGTGAGACCGTGAGCGAGGGGCCCGCGGTGAGACCGTGAGCGAGGGGCCCGCGGTGAGACCGTGAGCGAGGGGCCCGCGGTGAGACCGTGAGCGAGGGGCCCGCGGTGAGACTGTGAGCGAGGGGCCCGCGGTGAGACGGTGAGCGAGGGGCCCACGGTGAGAGTGTCTGTGAGCGAGGGCCCACGGTGAGACCGTGAGCGAGGGGCCCGCGGTGAGACCGTCTGTGAGCGAGAGGCCCGCGGTGAGACCGTCTGTGAGCGAGGGGCCCGCGGTGAGACCGTCTGTGAGCGAGGGGCCCGCGGTGAGACCGTCTGTGAGCGAGGGGCCCGCGGTGAGACCGTCTGTGAGCGAGGGGCCCGCGGTGAGACCGTCTGTGAGCGAGGGGCCCGCGGTGAGACCGTCTGTGAGCGAGGGGCCCGCGGTGAGACCGTCTGTGAGCGAGGGGCCCGCGGTGAGACCGTCTGTGAGCGAGGGGCCCGCGGTGAGACCGTCTGTGACAGAGGGGCCCGCGGTGAGACCGTCTGTGACAGAGGGGCCCGCGGTGAGACCGTGAGCGAGGGGCCCGCGGTGAGACCGTGAGCGAGGGGCCCGCGGTGAGACCGTGAGCGAGGGGCCCGCGGTGAGACCGCGAGCGAGGGGCCCGCGGTGAGACCGCGAGCGAGGGGCCCGCGGTGAGACCGCGAGCGAGGGGCCCGCGGTGAGACCGCGAGCGAGGGGCCCGCGGTGAGACCGCGAGCGAGGGGCCCGCGGTGAGACCGCGAGCGAGGGGCCCGCGGTGAGACCGCGAGCGAGGGGCCCGCGGTGAGACCGCGAGCGAGGGGCCCGCGGTGAGACCGCGAGCGAGGGGCCCGCGGTGAGACCGCGAGCGAGGGGCACGCGGTGAGACCGCGAGCGAGGGGCCCGCGGTGAGACCGCGAGCGAGGGGCCCGCGGTGAGACCGTGAGCGAGGGGCCCGCGGTGAGACCGTGAGCGAGGGGCCCGCGGTGAGACCGTGAGCGAGGGGCCCGCGGTGAGACTGTCTGAGCGAGGGGCCCGCGGTGAGACCGTGAGCGAGGGGCCCGCGGTGAGACTCGTGAGCGAGGGGCCCGCGGTGAGACCGTGAGCGAGGGGCCCGCGGTGAGACTCTGTGAGCGAGGGGCCCGCGGTGAGACCGTGAGCGAGGGGCCCGCGGTGAGACCGTGAGCGAGGGGCCCGCGGTGAGACCGTGAGCGAGGGGCCCGCGGTGAGACCGTGGGCGAGGGGCCCGCGGTGAGACCGTGGGCGAGGGGCCCGCGGTGAGACCGTGAGCGAGGGGCCCGCGGTGAGACCGTGAGCGAGGGGCCCGCGGTGAGACCGTGAGCGAGGGGCCCGCGGTGAGACCGTGAGCGAGGGGCCCGATGTGAGACCGTGAGCGAGGGCCCGCGGTGAGACCGTGAGCGAGGGGCCCGCGGTGAGACCGTGAGCGAGGGGCCCGCGGTGAGACCGTGAACGAGGGGCCCGCGGTGAGACCGTGAGCGAGGGGCCCGCGGTGAGACCGTGAGCGAGGGGCCCGCGGTGAGACCGTGAGCGAGGGGCCCGCGGTGAGACCGTGAGCGAGGGGCCCGCGGTGAGACCGTGGGCGAGGGGCCCGCGGTGAGACCGTGGGCGAGGGGCCCGCGGTGAGACCGTGAGCGAGGGGCCCGCGGTGAGACCGTGAGCGAGGGGCCCGCGGTGAGACCGTGAGCGAGGGGCCCGCGGTGAGACCGTGAGCGAGGGGCCCGCGGTGAGACCGTGAGCGAGGGGCCCGCGGTGAGACCGTGAGCGAGGGGCCCGCGGTGAGACCGTGAGCGAGGGGCCCGCGGTGAGACGGTGAGCGAGGGGCCCACGGTGAGAGTGTCTGTGAGCGAGGGCCCACGGTGAGACCGTGAGCGAGGGGCCCGCGGTGAGACCGTCTGTGAGCGAGAGGCCCGCGGTGAGACCGTCTGTGAGCGAGGGGCCCGCGGTGAGACCGTCTGTGAGCGAGGGGCCCGCGGTGAGACCGTCTGTGAGCGAGGGGCCCGCGGTGAGACCGTCTGTGAGCGAGGGGCCCGCGGTGAGACCGTCTGTGAGCGAGGGGCCCGCGGTGAGACCGTCTGTGAGCGAGGGGCCCGCGGTGAGACCGTCTGTGAGCGAGGGGCCCGCGGTGAGACCGTCTGTGAGCGAGGGGCCCGCGGTGAGACCGTCTGTGAGCGAGGGGCCCGCGGTGAGACCGTCTGTGAGCGAGGGGCCCGCGGTGAGACCGTCTGTGACAGAGGGGCCCGCGGTGAGACCGTCTGTGACAGAGGGGCCCGCGGTGAGACCGTGAGCGAGGGGCCCGCGGTGAGACCGTGAGCGAGGGGCCCGCGGTGAGACCGTGAGCTAGGGGCCCGCGGTGAGACCGGGAGCGAGGGGCCCGCGGTGAGACCGCGAGCGAGGGGCCCGCGGTGAGACCGCGAGCGAGGGGCCCGCGGTGAGACCGCGAGCGAGGGGCCCGCGGTGAGACCGCGAGCGAGGGGCCCGCGGTGAGACCGCGAGCGAGGGGCCCGCGGTGAGACCGCGAGCGAGGGGCCCGCGGTGAGACCGCGAGCGAGGGGCCCGCGGTGAGACCGCGAGCGAGGGGCCCGCGGTGAGACCGCGAGCGAGGGGCCCGCGGTGAGACCGCGAGCGAGGGGCCCGCGGTGAGACCGCGAGCGAGGGGCACGCGGTGAGACCGCGAGCGAGGGGCCCGCGGTGAGACCGCGAGCGAGGGGCCCGCGGTGAGACTGTCTGTGGGCGAGGGGCCCGCGGTGAGACCGTGAGCGAGGGGCCCGCGGTGAGACTGTCTGTGAGCGAGGGGCCCGCGGTGAGACTGTGAGCGAGGGGCCCGCGGTGAGACTGTCTGTAAGCGAGAAGCCCGCGGTGAGACTGTGAACGAGGGACCCGCGGTGAGACCGTGAGCGAGGGGCCCGCGGTGAGACCGTGAGCGAGGGGCCCGCGGTGAGACCGTGAGCGAGGGGCCCGCGGTGAGACCGTGAGCGGAGGCCCGCGGTGAGACCGTGAGCGAGGGGCCCGCGGTGAGACCGTGAGCGAGGGGCCCGCGGTGAGACCGTGAGCGAGGGGCCCGCGGTGAGACCGTGAGCGAGGGGCCCGCGGTGAGACCGTGAGCGAGGGGCCCGCGGTGAGACCGTGAGCGAGGGGCCCGCGGTGAGACTGTCTGTGAGCGAGGGGCCCGCGGTGAGACCGTGAGCGAGGGGCCCGCGGTGAGACAGTGAACGAGGGACCCGCGGTGAGACTGTGAGCGAGGGGCCCGCGGTGAGACTGTCTGTGAGCGAGGGGCCCGCGGTGAGACTGTCTGTGAGCGAGGGGCCCGCGGTGAGACCGTGAGCGAGGGGCCCGCGGTGAGACCGTCTGTGAGCGAGGGGCCCGCGGTGAGACAGTGAACGAGGGACCCGCGGTGAGACTGTGAGCGAGGGGCCCACAGTGAGACTGTCTGTGAGCGAGGGGCCCGCGGTGAGACTGTCTGTGAGCGAGGGGCCCGCGGTGAGACCGTGAGCGAGGGGCCCGCGGTGAGACTGTCTGTGAGCGAGGGGCCTGCGGTGAGACAGTGAACGAGGGACCCGCGGTGAGACTGTGAGCGAGGGGCCCACAGTGAGACTGTCTGTGAGCGAGGGGCCCGCGGTGAGACCGTGAGCGAGGGGCCCGCGGTGAGACCGTGAGCGAGGGGCCCGCGGTGAGACCGTGAGCGAGGGGCCCGCGGTGAGACCGTCAGCGAGGGGCCCGCGGTGAGACCGTCAGCGAGGGGCCCGCGGTGAGACCGTGAGCGAGGGGCCCGCGGTGAGACTGTCTGTGAGCGAGGGGCCCGCGGTGAGACTGTCTGTGAGCGAGGGGCCCGCGGTGAGACCGTGAGCGAGGGGCCCGCGGTGAGACCGTGAGCGAGGGGCGAGCGGTGAGACCGTGAGCGAGGGGCGAGCGGTGAGACCGTGAGCGAGGGGCGAGTCCGTGAGCGAGGGGCCCGCGTTGAGACCGTGAGCGAGGGGCCCGCGGTGAGACCGTGGGCGAGGGGCCCGCGGTGAGACCGTGGGCGAGGGGCCCGCGGTGAGACCGTGGGCGAGGGGCCCGCGGTGAGACCGTGGGCGAGGGGCCCGCGGTGAGACCGTGGGCGAGGGGCCCGCGGTGAGACCGTGAGCGAGGGGCCCGCGGTGAGACCGTGAGCGAGGGGCCCGCGGTGAGACCGTGAGCGAGGGGCCCGCGGTGAGACCGTGAGCGAGGGGCCCGCGGTGAGACCGTGAGCGAGGGGCCCGCGGTGAGACCGTGAGCGAGGGGCCCGCGGTGAGACCGTGAGCGAGGGGCCCGCGGTGAGACCGTGGCGAGGGGCCCGCGGTGAGACCGTGAGCGAGGGGCCCGCAGGTGAGACCGTGAGCGAGGGGCCCGCGGTGAGACTGTCTGTGAGCGAGGGGCGCACGGTGAGACCGTGAGCGAGGGGCCCGCGTTGAGACCGTGAGCGAGGGGCCCGCGGTGAGACCGTGAGCGAGGGGCCCGCGGTGAGACCGTGAGCGAGGGGCCCGCGGTGAGATTGTGAGCGAGGGGCCCGCGGTGAGACGGTGAGCGAGGGGCCCGCGGTGAGAGTGTCTGTGAGCGAGGGCCCAGCGGTGAGACCGTGGAGCGAGGGGCCCGCGGTGAGACCGTCTGGAGCGAGGGGCCCGCGGTGAGACCGCTGGAGCGAGGGGCCCGCGGTGAGACCGTGAGCGAGGGGCCCGCGGTGAGACCGTGAGCGAGGGGCCCGCGGTGAGACCGTGAGCGAGGGGCCCGCGGTGAGACCGTGAGCGAGGGGCCCGCGGTGAGACCGTGAGCGAGGGCCCGCGGTGAGACCGTGAGCGAGGGGCCCGCGGTGAGATTGTGAGCGAGGGGCCCGCGGTGAGACGGTGAGCGAGGGGCCCACGGTGAGAGTGTCTGTGAGCGAGGGCCCACGGTGAGACCGTGAGCGAGGGGCCCGCGGTGAGACCGTCTGTGAGCGAGGGGCCCGCGGTGAGACCGTCTGTGAGCGAGGGGCCCGCGGTGAGACCGTCTGTGAGCGAGGGGCCCGCGGTGAGACCGTCTGTGAGCGAGGGGCGCGCGGTGAGACCGTCTGTGAGCGAAGGGCCCGCGGTGAGACCGTCTGTGACAGAGGGGCCCGCGGTGAGACCGTGAGCGAGGGGCCCGCGGTGAGACCGTGAGCGAGGGGCCCGCGGTGAGACCGTGAGCGAGGGGCCCGCGGTGAGACCGTGAGCGAGGGGCCCGCGGTGAGACCGTGAGCGAGGGGCCCGCGGTGAGACCGTGAGCGAGGGGCCCGCGGTGAGACCGTGAGCGAGGGGCCCGCGGTGAGACCGTGAGCGAGGGGCCCGCGGTGAGACCGTGAGCGAGGGGCCCGCGGTGAGACCGTGAGCGAGGGGCCCGCGGTGAGACCGTCAGCGAGGGGCCCGCGGTGAGACCGTCGAGCGAGGGGCCCGCGGTGAGACCGTGAGCGAGGGGCCCGCGGTGAGACCGTGAGCGAGGGGCCCGCGGTGAGACCGTGAGCGAGGGGCCCGCGGTGAGACCGTGAGCGAGGGGCCCGCGGTGAGACCGTGAGCGAGGGGCCCGCGGTGAGACCGTGAGCGAGGGGCCCGCGGTGAGACCGTGAGCGAGGGGCCCGCGGTGAGACCGTGGGCGAGGGGCCCGCGGTGAGACCGTGAGCGAGGGGCCCGCGGTGAGACCGTGAGCGAGGGGCCCGCGGTGAGACGTCTGTGAGCGAGGGGCCGCACGGTGAGACCGTGAGCGAGGGGCCCGCGGTGAGACCGTGAGCGAGGGGCCCGCGGTGAGACCGTGAGCGAGGGGCCCGCGGTGAGACCGTGAGCGAGGGGCCCGCGGTGAGACCGTGAGCGAGGGGCCCGCGGTGAGACCGTGAGCGAGGGGCCCGCGGTGAGACCGTGAGCGAGGGGCCCGCGGTGAGACCGTGAGCGAGGGGCCCGCGGTGAGACCGTGAGCGAGGGGCCCGCGGTGAGACCGTGAGCGAGGGGCCCGCGGTGAGACCGTGAGCGAGGGGCCCGCGGTGAGACCGTGAGCGAGGGGCCCGCGGTGAGACCGTGAGCGAGGGGCCCGCGGTGAGACCGTGAGCGAGGGGCCCGCGGTGAGACCGTGAGCGAGGGGCCCGCGGTGAGACCGTGAGCGAGGGGCCCGCGGTGAGACCGTGAGCGAGGGGCCCGCGGTGAGACCGTGAGCGAGGGGCCCGCGGTGAGACCTGTGAGCGAGGGGCCCGCGGTGAGACCGTGAGCGAGGGGCCCGCGGTGAGACCGTGAGCGAGGGGCCCGCGGTGAGACCGTGAGCGAGGGGCCCGCGGTGAGACCGTGAGCGAGGGGCCCGCGGTGAGACGGTGAGCGAGGGGCCCGCGGTGAGAGTGTCTGTGAGCGAGGGGCGCACGGTGAGACTGTGAGCGAGGGGCCCGCGTTGAGACCGTGAGCGAGGGGCCCGCGGTGAGACCGTGAGCGAGGGGCCCGCGGTGAGATTGTGAGCGAGGGGCCCGCGGTGAGACGGTGAGCGAGGGGCCCACGGTGAGAGTGTCTGTGAGCGAGAGGCCCGCGGTGAGACCGTCTGTGAGCGAGGGGCCCGCGGTGAGACCGTCTGTGAGCGAGGGGCCCGCGGTGAGACCGTCTGTGAGCGAGGGGCCCGCGGTGAGACCGTCTGTGAGCGAGGGGCCCGCGGTGAGACCGTCTGTGAGCGAGGGGCCCGCGGTGAGACCGTCTGTGAGCGAGGGGCCCGCGGTGAGACCGTCTGTGAGCGAGGGGCCCGCGGTGAGACCGTCTGTGAGCGAGGGGCCCGCGGTGAGACCGTCTGTGAGCGAGGGGCCCGCGGTGAGACCGTCTGTGAGCGAGGGGCCCGCGGTGAGACTGTGAGCGAGGGGCCCGCGGTGAGACTGTGAGCGAGGGGCCCGCGGTGAGACTGTCTGTGGGCGAGGGGCCTGCGGTGAGACTGTGAGCGAGGGGCCCGCGGTGAGACTGTGAGCGAGGGGCCCGCGGTGAGACTGTGAGCGAGGGACCCGCGGTGAGACCGTCTGTGAGCGAGGGGCCCGCGGTAAGACTGTGAGCGAGGGGCCCGCGGTGAGACCGTCTGTGACAGAGGGGCCCGCGGTGAGACCGTCTGTGACAGAGGGGCCCGCGGTGAGACCGTGAGCGAGGGGCCCGCGGTGAGACCGTGGGCGAGGGGCCCGCGGTGAGACCGTGGGCGAGGGGCCCGCGGTGAGACTGTCTGTGAGCGAGCGGCGCACGGTGAGACCGTGAGCGAGGGGCCCGCGGTGAGACCGTGAGCGAGGGGCCCGCGGTGAGACCGTGAGCGAGGGGCCCGCGGTGAGACCGTGAGCGAGGGGCCCGCGGTGAGACCGTGAGCGAGGGGCCCGCGGTGAGACCGTGAGCGAGGGGCCCGCGGTGAGACCGTGAGCGAGGGGCCCGCGGTGAGACCGTGAGCGAGGGGCCCGCGGTGAGACCGTGAGCGAGGGGCCCGCGGTGAGACCGTGAGCGAGGGGCCCGCGGTGAGACCGTGAGCGAGGGGCCCGCGGTGAGACCGTGAGCGAGGGGCCCGCGGTGAGACCGTGAGCGAGGGGCCCGCGGTGAGACCGTGGGCGAGGGGCCCGCGGTGAGACCGTGGGCGAGGGGCCCGCGGTGAGACCGTGAGCGAGGGGCCCGCGGTGAGACCGTGAGCGAGGGGCCCGCGGTGAGACTGTCTGTGA
Source organism: Squalus acanthias (assembly GCA_030390025.1). NCBI lineage: Eukaryota > Metazoa > Chordata > Chondrichthyes > Squaliformes > Squalidae > Squalus > Squalus acanthias. Next base: position 152,038 of record JASTWF010000218.1, read on the forward strand.
GCGAGGGGCGCACGGTGAGACTGTGAGCGAGGGGCCCGCGTTGAGACCGTGAGCGAGGGGCCCGCGGTGAGACCGTGAGCGAGGGGCCCGCGGTGAGATTGTGAGCGAGGGGCCCGCGGTGAGACGGTGAGCGAGGGGCCCACGGTGAGAGTGTCTGTGAGCGAGGGGCGCACGGTGAGACTGTGAGCGAGGGGCCCGCGTTGAGACCGTGAGCGAGGGGCCCGCGGTGAGACCGTGAGCGAGGGGCCCGCGGTGAGATTGTGAGCGAGGGGCCCGCGGTGAGACGGTGAGCGAGGGGCCCACGGTGAGAGTGTCTGTGAGCGAGAGGCCCGCGGTGAGACCGTCTGTGAGCGAGGGGCCCGCGGTGAGACCGTCTGTGAGCGAGGGGCCCGCGGTGAGACCGTCTGTGAGTGAGGGGCCCGCGGTGAGACCGTCTGTGAGCGAGGGGCCCGCGGTGAGACCGTCTGTGAGCGAGGGGCCCGCGGTGAGACCGTCTGTGAGCGAGGGGCCCGCGGTGAGACCGTCTGTGAGCGAGGGGCCCGCGGTGAGACCGTCTGTGAGCGAGGGGCCCGCGGTGAGACCGTCTGTGAGCGAGGGGCCCGCGGTGAGACTGTGAGCGAGGGGCCCGCGGTGAGACTGTGAGCGAGGGGCCTGCGGTGAGACTGTCTGTGGGCGAGGGGCCTGCGGTGAGACTGTGAGCGAGGGGCCCGCGGTGAGACTGTGAGCGAGGGGCCCGCGGTGAGACTGTGAGCGAGGGACCCGCGGTGAGACCGTCTGTGAGCGAGGGGCCCGCGGTAAGACTGTGAGCGAGGGGCCCGCGGTGAGACCGTCTGTGACAGAGGGGCCCGCGGTGAGACTGTCTGTGACAGAGGGGCCCGCGGTGAGACCGTCTGTGAGCGAGGGGCCCGCGGTGAGACCGTGAGCGAGGGGCCCGCGGTGAGACCGTGAGCGAGGGGCCCGCGGTGAGACCGTGAGCGAGGGGCCCGCGGTGAGACCGTGAGCGAGGGGCCCGCGGTGAGACCGTGGGCGAGGGGCCCGCGGTGAGACCGTGGGCGAGGGGCCCGCGGTGAGACCGTGAGCGAGGGGCCCGCGGTGAGACCGTGAGCGAGGGGCCCGCGGTGAGACTGTCTGTGAGCGAGGGGCGCACGGTGAGACTGTGAGCGAGGGGCCCGCGTTGAGACCGTGAGCGAGGGGCCCGCGGTGAGACCGTGAGCGAGGGGCCCGCGGTGAGATTGTGAGCGAGGGGCCCGCGGTGAGACGGTGAGCGAGGGGCCCACGGTGAGAGTGTCTGTGAGCGAGGGGCGCACGGTGAGACTGTGAGCGAGGGGCCCGCGTTGAGACCGTGAGCGAGGGGCCCGCGGTGAGACCGTGAGCGAGGGGCCCGCGGTGAGATTGTGAGCGAGGGGCCCGCGGTGAGACGGTGAGCGAGGGGCCCACGGTGAGAGTGTCTGTGAGCGAGAGGCCCGCGGTGAGACCGTCTGTGAGCGAGGGGCCCGCGGTGAGACCGTCTGTGAGCGAGGGGCCCGCGGTGAGACCGTCTGTGAGCGAGGGGCCCGCGGTGAGACCGTCTGTGAGCGAGGGGCCCGCGGTGAGACCGTCTGTGAGCGAGGGGCCCGCGGTGAGACCGTCTGTGAGCGAGGGGCCCGCGGTGAGACCGTCTGTGAGCGAGGGGCCCGCGGTGAGACCGTCTGTGAGCGAGGGGCCCGCGGTGAGACCGTCTGTGAGCGAGGGGCCCGCGGTGAGACCTGTGAGCGAGGGGCCCGCGGTGAGACTGTGAGCGAGGGGCCTGCGGTGAGACTGTCTGTGGGCGAGGGGCCTGCGGTGAGACTGTGAGCGAGGGGCCCGCGGTGAGACTGTGAGCGAGGGGCCCGCGGTGAGACTGTGAGCGAGGGACCCGCGGTGAGACCGTCTGTGAGCGAGGGGCCCGCGGTAAGACTGTGAGCGAGGGGCCCGCGGTGAGACCGTCTGTGACAGAGGGGCCCGCGGTGAGACTGTCTGTGACAGAGGGGCCCGCGGTGAGACCGTGAGCGAGGGGCCCGCGGTGAGACCGTGAGCTAGGGGCCCGCGGTGAGACTGTCTGTGGGCGAGGGGCCCGCGGTGAGACCGTGAGCGAGGGGCCCGCGGTGAGACCGTGAGCGAGGGGCCCGCGGTGAGACCGTGAGCGAGGGGCCCGCGGTGAGACTGTGAGCAAGGGGCCCGCAGTGAAACTGTGAGCGAGGGGCCCGCGGTGAGACAGTCTGTGAGCGAGGGGCCCGCGGTGAGACCGTGAGCGAGGGGCCCGCGGTGAGACCGTCTGTGAGCGAGGGGCCCGCGGTGAGACTGTGAGCGAGGGGCCCGCGGTGAGACCGTGAGCGAGGGGCCCGCGGTGAAACTGTGAGCGAGGGGCCCGCGGTGAGACTGTGAGCTAGGGGACCGCGGTGAGACTGTGAGCGAGCGGCCCGCGGTGAGACTGTGAGCGAGGGGCCCGCGGTGAGACCGTGACCGAGGGGCCGGCGGTGAGACTGTCTGTGGGCGAAGGGCCCGCGGTGAGACTGTGAGCGAGGGGCCCGCGGTGAGACTGTGAGCGAGGGGACCGCGGTGAGACTGTGAGCGAGAGGCCCGCGGTGTGACTGACCGTGAGCGAGGGGCCCACAGTGAGACCGTGACCGAGGGGCCCGCGGTGAGACTGTCCGTGATCGAGCGGCCCGTGGTAAGACCGTGAGCGAGGGGCCCGCGGTGAGACCGTGAGCGAGGGGGCCGGCGGTGAGACTGTCTGTGGACGAGGGGCCCGCGGTGAGACTGTGAGCGAGGGGCCCGCGGTGAGACTGTGAGCGAGGGGCCCGCGGTGAGACTGTGAGCGAGGAGCCCGCGGTGAGACAGTGAGCGAGGGGCCCGCAGTGAGACCGTCTGTGAGCGAGGGGCCCGCGGTGAGACCGTCTGTGAGCGAGGGGCCCGCGGTGAGACCGTCTGTGAGCGAGGGGCCCGCGGTGAGACTGTGAGCGAGGGGCCCGCGGTGAGACTGTGAGCGAGGGGCCCGCGGTGAGACTGTGAGCGAGGAGCCCGCGGTGAGACTGTGAGCGAGGAGCCCGCGGTGAGACTGTGAGCGAGGGGCCCGCGGTGAGACGGTGAGCGAGGGGCCCGCGGTGAGACGGTGAGCGAGGGGCCCGCGGTGAGACGGTGAGCGAGGGGCCCGCGGTGAGACGGTGAGCGGGTGAGCGAGGGGCCCGCGGTGAGACTGTCCGTGAGCGAGCGGCCCGCGGTAAGACCGTGAGCGAGGGGCCCGCGGTGAGACCGTGAGCGAGGGGCCGGCGGTGAGACTGTCTGTGGACGAGGGGCCCGCGGTGAGACTGTGAGCGAGGGGCCCGCGGTGAGACTGTGAGCGAGGGGCCCGCGGTGAGACTGTGAGCGAGGGGCCCGCGGTGAGACTGTGAGCGAGGAGCCCGCGGTGAGACTGTGAGCGAGGAGCCCGCGGTGAGACTGTGAGCGAGTGGCCCGCGGTGAGACGGTGAGCGAGGGGCCCGCGGTGAGACGGTGAGCGAGGGGCCCGCGGTGAGACCGTGAGCGCGGGGCCCGTGGTGAGACAGTGAGCGAGGGGCCCGCAGTGAGACCGTCTGTGAGCGAGGGGCCCGCGGTGAGACCGTCTGTGAGCGAGGGGCCCGCGGTGAGACTGTGAGCGAGGGGCCCGCGGTGAGACTGTGAGCGAGGGCCCGCGGTGAGACTGTGAGCGAGGAGCCCGCGGTGAGACTGTGAGCGAGGAGCCCGCGGTGAGACTGTGAGCGAGGGGCCCGCGGTGAGACGGTGAGCGAGGGGCCCACGGTGAGACGGTGAGCGAGGGGCCCGCGGTGAGACGGTGAGCGAGGGGCCCGCGGTGAGACGGTGAGCGAGGGGCCCGCGGTGAGACCGTGAGCGAGGGGCCCGCAGTGAGACCGTCTGTGAGCGAGGGGCCCGCGGTGAGACCGTCTGTGAGCGAGGGGCCCGCGGTGAGACCGTCTGTGAGCGAGGGGCCCGCGGTGAGACTGTGAGCGAGGGGCCCGCGGTGAGACTGTCTGTGAGCGAGGGGCCCGCGGTGAGACCGTGAGCGAGGGGCCCGCGGTGACACTGTCTGTGAGCAAGGGGCCCGCGGTGAGACCGTGAGCGAGGGGCCCGCGGTGAGACCGTGAGCGAGGGGCCCGCAGTGAGACCGTCTGTGAGCGAGGGGCCCGCGGTGAGACCGTGAGCGAGGGGCCCGCGGTGAGACTGTCTGTGAGCGAGGGGCCCGCGGTGAGACCGTGAGCGAGGGGCCCGCGGTGAGACCGTGAGCGAGGGGCCCGCGGTGAGACCGTGAGCGAGGGGCCCGCGGTGAGACCGTGAGCGAGGGGCCCGCTGTGAGACCGTGAGCGAGGGGCCCGCGGTGAGACTGTCTGTGAGCGAGGGGCCCTCGGTGAGACTGTGAGCGAGGGGCCCGCAGTGAATGGTTTCTCCTGTTGTATTGGTTTTACCGGTGATGTGCGATTGACTGTGTCAGGCCTAAGTTGACGTAGTCAGATATCAATTCTGTCAGGATGCAGGTTTGATTTGCAAATGGTTAAACCCAGAGTTTGAAGATCAGTAGTTGTTCCAGACTCTGATGTTTGATGATTGAGACCCAATTGTTGAATATGCTGGAATATTGTACAGCAACTCTTACAAAACTGACTGAATCTGATCTCCCAGAAACCAGACATTTGGTCAGAGAATCTGAAGAGATTTTAATATTTCATCCAAAATTGGTCTTATGAAGAGTAATTTGCTAATTATGGATCTTGTCATTGTATAAAAATAATTATGAATGGACACACAGACAGACTCAGTCCACATTTCTCACAAACAAACATCCGAGGTCTTCACAGAGACACCCAGACGCTCCACTGGAAGTAAAACTCACGTGGCAGGACACCTCCCCGTTCCGCTCGATAGCGCACTGCGCATTGACATCGCACGGGTTGAAGCTGGCACTGCTGCAGGACTTCCGGTGAAGGCAGCCAACCGTCTGGTTTCCAACAAAGCCACTCTGGCAAGGACCACATTTGAACGAACCCTGCACAAAGAAATGGAGTTAGTGTCAGCGCAGTGACTGGAGGCGCTATCTGAATGTCCAGGGTTCCCTCGCGGAGTTAGTGTCAGCGCAGTGACTGGAGGCGCTATCTGAATGTCCAGGGTTCCCTCGCGGAGTTAGTGTCAGCGCAGTGACTGGAGGCGCTATCTGAATGTCCAGGGTCCCCTCGCGGAGTTAGTGTCAGCGCAGTGACACCAGGGGCTCTCGGGGAAAAATTCAGTATCGCCGCGTTTGGGGCACAATTATCGGCCGGGCGCAAAGATTAGCGCCTGGCGCTAATTATCGCCTCCGACTGCAAACTTGGCTTTTATCGCCCCTGGAGGTGATTGGAGCGCTAAATCAGGCGCAACACATCTGTCTTAAGGCGCAAAGGCCGAGGAGCGAGGCGCTAACTCAGAGCGCTGGCGAAGCTCATGTGATGTCAGTCAGCAATGGAACACAGACACACTGGCGCCAGCCAGTTCTTAAAGGGGAGGGTTGATCTTGCTCTCCATCCACATCCTGCTCATTGCAGCCTTGAATCTCAGCCTGGAGAGACCTGTACATCAAATCTGCTGGAAAGAACAATGGAGAGAACCAGGGAAAGAGCTCAGAGTGCAGCCCCCAGAGTCTCTTCTAAATCAATACAAGGAAGGGCAAATCAAAATGAACCTGCAAATGCTGCTCAGTACCCAAAACTCCTTCTCACAGCGTTGAATCTGTCCAGAAGTCTCTCTCTCTCTCTCTCTCTCTCTCTCTCAGAATGCGTGGTTCAAAAATGTCACCAACAAAAAAAGGCAGGAAGCGGTCGCCTTTAAATAGCGCTCCCCCAGTCCCTTCCTGACCGCAAAACGCTCCCCTCAACCTGTCGTTGCTAGCGGCAGGCGGTAAGGCAGGGGGCGCCACTCAATATCCGCTCCGGGGCGTTGCGCACTCGACTGACGTCACGATCTGCCGGCGCAGGAGATCGTGGCGGTAGTGTTCAGCGCCGCCGCAAAATGTCTAGTTAACTTCGCAAGCGGCGCAAACATCGCCGCGCCCGGGCGCTAGTTGCTTTGTGCCCCATTAGCGCCCTCTTAAGGCGCTAACGGGAGGTGCAACCAACTGAAATTTTCCCCCTCAGTGTCCAGGGTCCCCTCGCGGAGTTAGTGTCAGCGCAGTGACACCAGGGGCTCTCTGAATGTCCAGCAGTTTGGAGCCAGGTTCTATCAGCAGAGAGAGCAGTGTGACTCTCACTGGATTTCAGTTCCACAGACTATTCCTCATGTGTGAGACCAGTGAACACTGTTCTACCACAGAGGCATCAGTACTGAACGTGATCCTGTCCAATGTTCACACAATGGAGTGAATTCATTCGGCCCCAACATTTCAGCTGATCTAACAGATGGGAGTTTATTTGTAGTCACTTTCCAGCGAGTGTCACTCAACACCAGTGATCGAATTTCCCCCCTCCCTAAACTCGGGGTGTGCAGTCCTAGTGCTGCACCAGGTGAGAACAGCAGCCAGTGACGGACGCTGGGACTGTGCGGTTACTCACTGAGGCACCATGTGCCCTCTCGGGCAACAAGAGCATCGCTGGAGCCAGCTGCAGATTTCTGATCACTCACCGCTGTATTTGTGCAGATTGAGTTTGTTATGCAGCCACCGTTATTCCCATCGTTACATTCATCGATATCTGAGCAAACCTGAAAGAGAGAGACAGTGTCTGTCACAATATCACATCGCACCCGAGGCTCTGAGCTTCTTCACTGACAAAACAAAGTGAATATTTGATATACAAGTATCATTTTCAGATCGTCATGTAGAGGCCAACAGGCTTAGCTACAAGGGAGGGGCAGATAGTTCTGTTCTTCCTCCCTATTCGTATGGCCCAAGGGGACTCCAAGCAAAGACCAGGCTGTTTCTGGACAGAGGGAACCAATGCCAGTCCAGCTGTGGTCTCTGATGCTGACAGCTGTTGTTCTCACAGGCAGGTTTGTTTGTTAATGTGAAAGATCAGACTCTTAACAGGAGGGAATTCCCATGGTGCTAATCACGGCACAGACCGCTGGTGCCTGTGGCTCTGATTGGAGAACATTATCTCGATAGGAGGGGGCTGGGAATCCCCGGCACTCTCACACAACCCACCGTTCGTCTTTAAACCTTATTTTTGTTGTATCCTTGGCTTCGATGGAACCCCAGCCTCTGATACGCCCACTGTACGACTAGTCAGAATGGATTTAACCTTTAACTTATCCATCTCACATTTAAATACCTCTTTGATCTGCCCCTTTTTCCAACAATTAATCCGATTCCCAGTCCATCACCTTTTCGATTCCTCTTTCTCTTTATCCATCTTTAATGTGAACCCAATTCGTTCTGCTCACTTCTCCTAAATGCTCTCCCACTTACAGGTCACTTACTCATCCTGTTTAATGATCCAGAAACTGATCTGATTACATCCTCCCTTGTTGGATATGCAGACACAAGTTAAGGAAATAGTCCTTAATTATCCCCAGATCAAAGGAGGCTGAGCCCGGATTAATCGGTTGGGGAAAGTGGCAGATCAAAATCAGAATACACAGCAAGAACACAAAACACTGACCGCTCCTCACCCCGGAGCTAGAGAGAGGTCAGTCCATGTTCAGACACTGACCGCTCCTCACCCCGGAGCTAGAGAGAGGTCAGTCCATGTTCAGACACTGACCGCTCCTCACCCCGGAGCTAGAGAGAGGTCAGTCCATGTTCAGACACTGACCGCTCCTCACCCCGGAGCTAGAGAGAGGTCAGTCCATGTTCAGACACTGACCGCACCTCACCCCGGAGCTAGAGAGAGGTCAGTCCATGTTCAGACACTGACCGCTCCTCACCCCGGAGCTAGAGAGAGATCAGTCCATGTTCAGACACTGACCTCTCCTGGCCCGGAGCTAGAGAGAGGTCAGTCCATGTTCAGACACTGACCGCTCCTCACCCCGGAGCTAGAGAGAGGTCAGTCCATGTTCAGACACTGACCGCTCCTGGCCCCGGAGCTAGAGAGAGGTCAGTCCATGTTCAGACACTGACCGCTCCTCACCCCGGAGCTAGAGAGAGGTCAGTCCATGTTCAGACACTGACCGCTCCTCACCCCGGAGCTAGAGAGAGGTCAGTCCATGTTCAGACACTGACCGCTCCTGGCCCCGGAGCTAGAGAGAGGTCAGTCCATGTTCAGACACTGACCGCTCCTGGCCCCGGAGCTAGAGAGAGGTCAGTCCATGTTCAGACACTGACCGCTCCTGGCCCGGAGCTAGAGAGAGGTCAATCCATGTTCAGACACTGACCACACAGCCCAGGACTGCGTTAGATTCCCATAATAAAATATATTCCTCTGCTTGTCTCTCCGGACACCTTGCCGTCAGTAACATTCTGCACTTGTTGCTCACCTGCTTGACGGTCTTTGCATAACCCACTCCCACACCAGCGACAATGGTCCCTCTGTAGCCCGATGGACAGGATGCGCACCGAAATCCCGGCACTGCATTTATACATTTGGATCCAGAGAAACAGGGATTGGCAAAGGCGCACTGAAAAAACAATGAACACAGCCTGATAAGTTCTATATATAAGCCCCCCCCGAACCCCTCGATTAGATTCCAGCCTGTAACTCACTCCCGGGTATCTGTTATTGTATATATAAACCCCCCGAACCCCTCGATTAGATTCCAGCCTGTAACTCACTCCCGGGTATCTGTTATTGTATATATAAACCCCCCGAACCCCTCGATTAGATTCCAGTCTGTAACTCACTCCTGGGTATCTGTTATTCTATATATAAACCCCCCGAACCCCTCGATTAGATTAGAGTCTGTAACTCACTCCCGGGTATCTGTTATTCTATATATAAACCCCTCGATTAGATTCCAGTCTGTAACTCACTCCTAGGTATCTGTTATTCTATATATAAACCCCTCGAACCCCTCGATTAGATTCGAGTCTGTAACTCACTCCTAGGTATGTGTTATTCTATATATAAACCCCCCGAACCCCTCGATTAGATTCGAGTCTGTAACTCACTCCTAGGTAGCTGTTATTCTATATATAAACCCCCCGAACCTCTCGATTAGATTCCAGTCTGTAACTCACTCCTGGGTATCTGTTATTCTATATATAAACCCAGCGAACCCCTTGATTAGATTCCAGACTGTAACTCACTCCTGGGTATCTGTTTTTCTATATATTTATTTATTCGCTTATGGGATCTGGGCGATGCTGGCAAGGCCAGCATTTATTGCCCATCCCTATATATAAACCCCCCTTAAACCTCGATAAGATTCCAGCCTGAAATTCACTCTCTTTGTATTGATATGTGATGAATACAATATAATATTTAATATTAATTGCAGACCTCATCAATATCGGCACAGCGTGTGCCGTTTCCCATGAAACCCTCAGGACATGGCCCACAGCGGTAACCTGGGTATTCGTAGGTCTCCATACATTCCACGCCTTCAAAACAAGGGTTGGGATCGCACTTGGAGCGATGGTCATGAAACCCTTTGTAAGGAATGAAAGAGGCTTTGTAAAAAAATGCACCAAACCCCTTTCTATCCACTCCTGTACAGAATCCCAATGGATCAAACCCCTTCCCATTCACTCCATTGTATACAATCCCAATGGATCAAACCCCTTCCCATTCACTCCATTGTATACAATCCCAATGGACCAAACCCCTTCCCATTCACTCCCACTGTACAGAATCCCAATGGACCAAACCCCTTCCCATTCACTCCCACTGTACAGAATCCCAATGGACCAAACCCCTTCCCATTCACTCCATTGTATACAATCCCAATGGATCAAACCCCTTCCCATTCACTCCCACTGTACAGAATCCCAATGGATCAAACCCCTTCCCATTCACTCCCACTGTACAGAATCCCAATGGATCAAACCCCTTCCCATTCACTCCCACTGTACAGAATCCCAATGGATCAAACCCCTTCCCATTCACTCCATTGTATACAATCCCAATGGATCAAACCCCTTCCCATTCACTCCCATTGTACAGAATCCCAATGGATCAAACCCCTTCCCATTCACTCCCACTGTACACAATCCCAATGGATCAAACCCCTTCCCATTCACTCCATTGTATACAATCCCAATGGATCAAACCCCTTCCCATTCACTCCCATTGTACACAATCCCAATGGATCAAACCCCTTCCCATTCACTCCCATTGTACAGAATCCCAATGGATCAAACCCCTTCCCATTCACTCCATTGTATACAATCCCAATGGATCAAACCCCTTCCCATTCACTCCCATTGTACAGAATCCCAATGGATCAAACCCCTTCCCATTCACTCCCATTGTACAGAATCCCAATGGATCAAACCCCTTCCCATTCACTCCCACTGTACACAATCCCAATGGATCAAACCCCTTCCCATTCACTCCATTGTATACAATCCCAATGGATCAAACCCCTTCCCGTTCACTCCATTGTATACAATCCCAATGGACCAAACCCCTTCCCATTCACTCCCACTGTACACAATCCCAATGGATCAAACCCCATCCCATTAACTTCATTGTATACAATCCCAATGGATCAAACCCCTTCCCATTCACTCCCACTGTACACAATCCCAATGGATCAAACCCCTTCCCATTCACTCCCACTGTATACAATCCCAATGGATCAAACCCCTTCCCATTCACTCCCACTGTACACAATCCCAATGGATCAAATCCCTTCCCATTAACTCCATTGTATACAATCCCAATGGATCAAACCCCTTCCCATTCACTCCCACTGTACACAATCCCAATGGATCAAACCCCTTCCCATTCACTCCCACTGTACAGAATCCCAATGAACCAAACCCCTTCCCATTTACACTCATTGTACAGACTCCCAATGGATCAAACACTTACCCATTTAGTTGCACTATACAGAATCCCAGAATAAAGCAAATCCTTCCCGCTCCTTCCCATTCACTCTCATTGTACTGATTCCTTTTTGGACACACCTCTTTTCCACTAAATATATTTCTTGTCCAAGACTCTGTCCAAACCTGACAATGGCTCGTGGTCCGAAGTTTGGATGCAGAAGGACCATGAAGATTGCCAGTAAGAGGCTCCACACTCACCACAGACTTGACATTCCAGGATGGTGTTCCGTATCAGCGACATTTCCTTCACCTGTCGATAAAAACAGGAAACAGTGTAAAAGGCATTATAGTGCTGCCCAGGACATTGACCCCCCCCCCCCCCCCCACCCGCCGCCGAGCCCGGGGCGCTCAACCCCCGATCCCCCGAGCCCAGGGCACTCACCCCCGGATCCCCCGAGCCCGGGGCACTCACCCCCGGATCCCCCGAGCCCGGGGCGCTCACCCCCCGATTCCCCGAGCCCGGGGCGCTCACCCCCCGATCCCCCGAGCCCAGGGCACTCACCCCCCGATCCCCCGAGCGCTCACCCCCCGATCGCCTGAGCCCGGAGCGCTCACCCCCCGATCCCCCGAGCCTGGGGCACGCACCCACCGAGCCCGGGGCGCTCATCCCCTGATTCCCCGAGCCCGGGGCGCTCAACCCCCGATCCCCCGAGCCTGGGGCACGCACCCACCGAGCCCGGGGCGCTCATCCCCTGATTCCCCGAGCCCGGGGCGCTCAACCCCCGAGCCCGGGGCGCTCACCCCCCCCGATCCCCCGAGCCCGGGGCGCTCAACCCCCGAGCCCGGGGCGCTCACCCCCCCGATCCCCCGAGCCCGGGGCGCTCAACCCCCGATCACGGGGCGCTCACCCCCCCCGATTCCCCGAGCGCTCAACCCCCGATCCCGGGGCACGCACCCGCCCGATTCCCTGAGCCCGGGGCGCTGACCCCCCCCGATCCCGGGGCGCTCACCCCCCCGATTCCCTGAGCCCGGGGCGCTCACCCCCCCGATTCCCTGAGCCCGGGGCGCTCACCCCGATTCCCTGATGCTCACCCCATGCCACCTGCTCACCGCGCCGACCCCCCCTGCTCGGGGCTCCGATCCCCCCCTGCTCGGGACTCCGATCCCCCCCTGCTCGGGACTCCGATCCCCCCCTGCTCGGGACTCCGATCCCCCCTCAGGGCTCTGATCCCCCCCTGCTCGGGGCCCCGATCCCCCCCTGCTCGGGACTCCGATCCCCCCCTGCTCGGGACTCCGATCCACCCCTGCTCGGGACTCCGATCCACCCCTGCTCGGGACTCCGATCCCCCCTCAGGGCTCTGATCCCCCCCTGCTCGGGACTCCGATCCCCCCCCTGCTCGGGACTCCGAACCCCCCCTGCTCGGGGCTCCGATCCCCCCCTCGGGACTCCGATCCCCCCTCGGGGCTCCGATCCCCCCCTGCTCGGGACTCCGATCCCCCCCCTGCTCGGGACTCCGATCCCCCCCCCTGCTCGGGACTCCGAACCCCCCCTGCTCGGGGCTCCGATCCCCCCCCTCGGGACTCCGATCCCCCCTCGGGGCTCCGATCCCCCCCTGCTCGGGACTCCGATCCCCCCTCGGGGCTCCGATCCACCCCCTGCTCGGGACTCCGAACCCCCCCTGCTCGGGGCTCCGATCCCCCCCCTGCTCGGGGCTCCGATCCCCCCCCTGCTCGGGACTCCGATCCCCCCCCTGCTCGGGACTCCGATCCCCCCCCTGCTCGGGACTCCGATCCCCCCCCTGCTCGGGACTCCGATCCCCCCCCTGCTCGGGACTCCGATCCCCCCCCTGCTCGGGACTCCGACCGCCCCCCTGCTCGGGACTCTGACCCCCCCCCTGCTCGGGGCTCCGATCCTCCCCCTCGGGGCTCCAACCCCCCCCCCTGCTCGGGACTCCGACCCCCCCCCCCTGCTCGGGACTCTGACCCCCCCCCCTGCTCGGGGCTCCGATCCTCCCCCTGCTCGGGGCTCCGATCCTCCCCCCCTGCTCGGGACTCCGACCCCCCCCCTGCTCGGGACTCCGATCCCTCTGCTCGGGACTCCGATCCCCCTGCTCGGGGCTCCTGCTCACCTGCTCTCGGATATCTTCTCTCAGCTCACGAAGGATCTGGTTGAAAAGAGCCAACTGATTGACCAGTGCCTTTGTCTGGTCACCTGGAGGATTAATAAGACAGCAACTTGTATTAGTCTTTATCTCCCTCTCCTCTCCTGAAGGTGCTCATATTTACTGGAATCCGGGTTCCATGGATAGCTCACCAAAGGGGCTTTTCTTTCTGTGTGAGGCTGGGATGTTTGGATTCTCGAGCATTGTGGGTGGATGGAGAGATCTACTCACCCAACTCCTGACCTGGCTGGTTTCCCAGGCTCAGGGTCACTGACATAGTCTAAGCATTCACTTCGCAGGATTCCATCTCCGTCAGGGAGCCACCTACTGGGCCACAGGTGATTGCCCCACAATTGATTCAGTTCCCCGCAGACCTTTGAAATTTTAATTCCTCCCTTCCATACACCATATCATTGCTGCATCAGATGAGGAATGCTCGCCCTTTGCATATTCATTCTCAGGATGTGGGCGTCGCTGGCAAGGCCGGCATTTATTGCCTGTCCTTAGTTGCCCGAGAAGGTGGTGGTGAGCCACCTTCTTGAACCGCTGCAGTCCGTGTGGTGAAGGTGCTCCCACAGTGCTGTTAGGGAGGGAGTTCCAGGATTTTGACCCAGCGACGATGAAGGAACGGCCGATATATTTCCAAGTTGGGATGCTGTGTGACCTGGAGGTTTTCGTGTTCCCATAATATTGCTGCGCTTGTCTTTCTCGGTGTTGGAGATTGCAGGAGAGGGAAGTGCTGTCAGAGATCCTGTAGATCATACACACAGTAACCAGTGTGCCGGTGGTGGGTGAGGGGGACTCCGAGTCTGGGAGGGGGAGGGGGAGGGTGAGGGTGAGGGGGATTCCGAGTCCGGGAGGGGGAGGGGGTGGGGGTGAGTGAGGGGGACTCCGAGTCCGGGAGGGGGAGGGGGAGGGGGAGGGGTGGGTCAGGGGGACTCCGAGTCCGGGAGGGGGAGGGTGAGGGGGACTCCGAGTCCGGGAGGGGGAGGGGGAGGGGGTGGGTGAGGGGGACTCCGAGTCCGGGAGGGGGAGGGGGAGGGGGAGGGGTGGGTCAGGGGGACTCCGAGTCCGGGAGGGGGAGGGGGAGGGGGACTCCGAGTCCGGGAGGGGGAGGGGGAGGGGGTGGGTGAGGGGGACTCCGAGTCCGGGAGGGGGAGGGGGAGGGGGAGGGGGAGGGGTGGGTCAGGGGGACTCCGAGTCCGGGAGGGGGAGGGTGAGGGGGACTCCGAGTCCGGGAGGGGGAGGGGGAGGGGGTGGGTGAGGGGGACTCCGAGTCCGGGAGGGGGAGGGAGACTCCAATCCGGGAGGGGGAGGGGGAGGGGGATGGGGAGGGGGTGGGTGAGGGGGACTCCGAGTCCGGGAGGGTGAGGGGGACTCCGAGTCCGGGAGGGGGAGGGGGAGGGGGTGGGTGAGGGAGACTCTGAGTCCGGGAGGGGGAGGGGGAGGGGGTGGGTGAGGGGGACTCTGAGTCCGGGAGGGGGAGGGGGAGGGGGTGGGTGAAGGGGACTCCGAGTCCGGGAGGGGGAGGGGGTGGGTGAGGGGGACTCCGAGTCCGGGAGGGGGAGGGGGTGGGTGAGGGGGACTCCGAGTCCGGGAGGGGGAGGGTGAGGGGGAGTGGGTGGGTGAGGGGGAGTGGGTGGGTGAGGGGGACTCCCGAGTCCGGGAGGGGGAGGGGGTGGGTGAGGGGGATTCCGAGTCCGGGAGGGGGAGGGGGTGGGTGAGGGGGACTCCGAGTCTGGGAGGGGGAGGGGGAGGGGGTGGGTGAGGGGGAGGGGGAGGGGGGTGGCAGCGGGTGAGGGGGATTCCGAGTCCGGGAGGGGGAGGGGGTGGGTGAGGGGGACTCCGAGTCCGGGAGGGGGAGGGGGTGGCGGTGGGTGAGGGGGATTCCGAGTCCGGGAGGGGGAGGGGGGTGGCGGTGGGTGAGGGGGACTCCGAGTCTGGGAGGGGGAGGGGGTGGCGGTGGGTGAGGGGGATTCCGAGTCCGGGAGGGGGAGGGGGAGGGTGAGGGGGACTCCGAGTCCGGGAGGGGGAGGGTGAGGGTGAGTGGGTGGGTGAGGGGGATTCGGAGTCCGGGAGGGGGAGGGGGTGGGTGAGGGGGATTCCGAGTCCGGGAGGGGGTGGGTGAGGGGGATTCCGAGTCCGGGAGGGGGTGGGTGAGGGGGACTCCGAGTCTGGGAGGGGGAGGGAGAGGGGAGGGGGTGGGTGAGGGGGACTCCGGGTCCGGGAGGGGGAGGGGGAGGGGGTGGCGGTGGGTGAGGGGGATTCCGAGTCCGGGAGGGGGAGGGGGTGGGTGAGGGGGACTCCGAGTCCGGGAGGGGGAGGGGGTGGCGGTGGGTGAGGGGGATTCCGAGTCCGGGAGGGGGAGGGGGTGGCGGTGGGTGAGGGGGACTCCGAGTCTGGGAGGGGGAGGGGGTGGCGGTGGGTGAGGGGGATTCCGAGTCCGGGAGGTGGGGGGGAATGAGTTCGGGGGGCCCGATACCGAGTCCGGAGGGAGGGCGGATACAGAGTCCAGGGGCAGAGGGGGTGGGTATTGAGTCCAGGGGCAGAGGGGGTGGGTATTGAGTCCAGGGGCAGAGGGGGTGGGTATCGAGTCCGCGGCAGAGAGGCAACCAAGCAAACTGCTCCGTCCTCGGTGGTTTCGAGCTATTTGAGCAGCACTGCTCCGGCCAAGTGGTCAGTCACACTCTTGACTTGAGCCTTGTTGGTGGTGGAGGGGTTTTGAAGTGTCAGGAGGTGAGCCACTCGCCACAGAATACCCAGCCTCTGTACTGCTCTTGTGTTGATATGACCGGTCCAGTACAGCTTCTTATGACCCCCCAGCTGTTGATGTTGGTGGTGCTCTCGGAAGGTCAGGGGGAGGTGGGGGGTTGGAGATGGTCATTACCCAGCATTCACGTGACACAAATGTTACCTGCCACTTGTCAGCCCAAGTCTGGATGTTATTTACATCCTGCTGTAGGCTGGCATGGGCGGCTTCATTATCAGAGGAGTTGTGAATGGAACTGAACACTGGAATCATCAGTGAACAGCCCCACTCCTCACCTTATGATGGAGGGAAGGTCAGTGATGAAGCTGCTGAAGATGGTTGGAGCTCCGACACATCACTGCAGGAGTTCCTGCAGCAATGAGTTCCTGGTGATTGAAGGACTGGCCTCAACCACCCTCCTGTGTGTCAGGTATGACTCCAGCCAGTGGAGGGTTTCCCTGTGACACCCCAAAAGTGGCAGGAGAGAGGCGGCAACCAGTGATACAGCTCCTGAAGAATTTCCAAACCTAGTCTGCTGGAGTTAGGGCAGAACACCAGTAGAAAATCACAACTCAAACTGATTCTGTTCTCACCCAATGATCACCCACGCAAGCTCCAGCAGGGGTCACTGAACAGTGACCAGGAGCAGGAACCCTGGCTGATTTCCCCTCTCTCTAACCCAGGGGTCACTGGGCAGTGATCAGGAGCAGGAACCCTGGCTGATTTCCCCCTCTCTCTAACCCAGGGGTCACTGAACAGTGATCAGGAGCAGGAACCCTGGCTGATTTTCCCTCTCTCTAACCCAGGGGTCACTGAACAGTGACCAGGAGCAGGAACCCTGGCTGATTTCCCCTCTCTCTAACCCAGGGGTCACTGGGCAGTGATCAGGAGCAGGAACCCTGGCTGATTTCCCCCTCTCTCTAACCCAGGGGTCACTGAACAGTGATCAGGAGCAGGAACCCTGGCTGATTTTCCCTCTCTCTAACCCAGGGGTCACTGGACAGTGATCAGGAGCAGGAACCCTGGCTGATTTCCCCCTCTATCTAACCCAGGGGTCACTGGGCAGTGATCAGGAACAGGAACCCTGGCTGATTTTCCCTCTCTCTAACCCAGGGGTCACTGGACAGTGATCAGGAGCAGGAACTCTGGCTGATTTTCCCTCTCTCTAACCCAGGGGTCACTGGACAGTGATCAGGAGCAGGAACCCTGGCTGATTTCCCCCTCTATCTAACCCAGGGGTCACTGGACAGTAATCAGGAGCAGGAACCCTGGCTGATTTCCCCTCTCTCTAACCCAGGGGTCACTGGGCTGTGATCAGGAGCAGGAACTCTGGCTGATTTCCCCTCCCTGGTGCAGGTGCACTGAGGTCAATTGAAGCCCCCCCACACCTCCCCCCGGCTACTACCCTCAGCAAAGACCAGGGGTGGACACAGGACTTTCCTGTTCTGTGGGGCTCAGTACCATATTGGGCGTTACATTTACACGAAGCACCAACTGGAATTTGTAAATAAATTGAGTTAAACATTTCTCCCAGTAAAAATTACCCCAGTACCCTGTGCGATTCAAGGGGCCAACAGCACTGCAATTCAGTAATACAACAAGCAGGTGTTAAAAAAGCTGCAACACTTACCGAGGACTGAATTTCCACCGTTCACTGCAAAAAGACAGAAAAAGAAATCAGGAGCACAACTTAAATGCCTGGAAAGAGAGGTGTTTCGGATCTGGACACTGGACACAGGCACCGGGCAACAGGCCTCCCATCTGGGCAGGATACTGAGTTAGCAATGCCCATTCACCCTTGAAGAGAGAGGGAGATTGAGCAAATACCTGAGGGAAGTTAAATGAACACCTGACAGAGGTTGAGTGAACATCTGGCCGCTCTCATGCAACTCCTTGGACTGTCAGCAAGCACTGGGAGCAATTCCCTGCCCAATTCGTCAGTCATCGAGAGCAGCTTGATGTGAGGATGGAGGTCAGTGTTAGGTGTGGAGGGAAATTTTCCAGGTTTATACAAATCATACCTGTGTTCCTTAGAGCATCGTCACCCTGAAATGGACACTCCTGCAAGGCTCCAACCCGGGTCATAGTGCCTCCAAGAATCAGCTTCAGCTCCTCCAATGACCCCTGAGCACAGGCACACAAAAGGTTTCATTATCTTATTTCTTTTCATTCAATAAATTTAAGGAATTTTTCACCAAATCAATTATTCAACCCTTGCAGATGAATCGTGCAAAAAGCTGAGTGATGGCTAATGGGGTGTAGGGTCCTGAGATTGGGGTAATAACGGGGTGTAGGGTCCTGAGATTGGGGGGATAATGAGGTGTAGGGTCCTGTGATTGGGGGGATAATGGGGTGTAGGGTCCTGAGATTGGGGGGATAATGAGGTGTAGGGTCCTGAGATTGGGGTAATAACGGGGTGTAGGGTCCTGAGATTGGGGGGATAATGGGGTGTAGGGTCCTGTGATTGGGGGGATAATGGGGTGTAGGGTCCTGAGATTGGGGGGATAATGAGGTGTAGGGTCCTGAGATTGGGGTAATAACGGGGTGTAGGGTCCTGTGATTGGGGTAATAATGGGGTGTAGGGTCCTGAGATTGGGGTAATAATGGGGTGTAGGGTCCTGTGATTGGGGTAATAATGGGGTGTAGGGTCCTGAGATTGGGGTAATAATGGGGTGTAGGGTCCTGAGATTGGGGGGATAACGGGGTGTAGGGTCCTGTGATTGGGGTAATAATGAGGTGTAGGGTCCTGGTTTGGGGTAATAACGGGGTGTAGGGTCCTGAGATTGGGGTAATAATGGGGTGTAGGGTCCTGTGATTGGGGTAATAATGAGGTGTAGGGTCCTGAGATTGGGGTAATAACGGGGTGTAGGGTCCTGAGATTGGGGTAATAATGGGGTGTAGGGTCCTGTGATTGGGGGTAATAACGGGGTGTAGGGTCCTGAGATTGGGGTAATAATGGGGTGTAGGGTCCTGTGATTGGGGTAATAATGGGGTGTAGGGTCCTGAGATTGGGGTAATAATGGGGTGTAGGGTCCTGAGATTGGGGTAATAATGGGGTGTAGGGTCCTGAGATTGGGGTAATAATGGGGTGTAGGGTCCTGTGATTGGGGTAATAATGAGGTGTAGGGTCCTGAGATTGGGGTAATAACGGGGTGTAGGGTCCTGAGATTGGGGTAATAATGGGGTGTAGGGTCCTGTGATTGGGGTAATAATGGGGTGTAGGGTCCTGTGATTGGGGGGATAATGGGGTGTAGGGTCCTGTGATTGGGGTAATAATGGGGTGTAGGGTCCTGAGATTGGGGTAATAATGGGGTGTAGGGTCCTGAGATTGGGGGGATAATGGGGTGTAGGGTCCTGTGATTGGGGTAATAATGGGGTGTAGGGTCCTGAGATTGGGGTAATAATGGGGTGTAGGGTCCTGAGATTGGGGTAATAATGGGGTGTAGGGTCCTGAGATTGGGGTAATAATGGGGTGTAGGGTCCTGAGATTGGGGTAATAATGGGGTGTAGGGTCCTGTGATTGGGGGGATAATGGGGTGTAGGGTCCTGAGATTGGGGGGATAATGAGGTGTAGGGTCCTGAGATTGGGGGTAATAATGGGGTGTAGGGTCCTGTGATTGGGGGGATAATGGGGTGTAGGGTCCTGAGATTGGGGGGATAATGAGGTGTAGGGTCCTGAGATTGGGGATGATAATGAGGTGTAGGGTCCTGAGATTGGGGGTGATAATGAGGTGTAGGGTCCTGAGATTGGGGATGATAATGAGGTGTAGGGTCCTGAGATTGGGGGTGATAATGAGGTGTAGGGTCCTGAGATTGGGGGTGATAATGGGGTGTAGGGTCCTGAGATTGGGGGTGATAATGGGGTGTAGGGTCCTGAGATTGGGGGTAATAACGGGGTGTAGGGTCCTGAGATTGGGGGTGATAATGAGGTGTAGGGTCCTGAGATTGGGGTTTGAAAGGGTTAATTTGGAATGGTCAAATTCAATTTCTACACAATTTGCAAATTGAGACAAGGAATAGATAAGCTTACAGCTGCCAGACAGATTTTTGAGGGAGGGTTCAGTGTTTAATAAACGGTATTGAAAGAGGCCTTTTACAGAGTTAGCTAGAGACTGTAGGCACGGTGCCAATCACAGATAACATACAGTAGTAAACCGTGGGATTAGACTATGCTCAAAACGGTATTGAAAGAGGCCTTTTACAGAGTTAGCTAGAGACCGTAGGCACGGTGCCAATCACAGATAACATACAGTAGTAAACTGTGGGATTAGACTATGCTCAAAAAGGTGTAACAAGATGTAACTGCCTTTATGATTATTGCCAAATAAATATAGATAAAGGCAAAATATAATCAGGTGATTAATGTAATACCATATAATTGGACGAAAATCGATGTATGATGGCATGTAGCCAGAAATATTGAATATAAGCTGTACTGAACAAAGGTTAAACGAGAAGGATGTTACAAAGGTCACGGGACCTTTTTGACTCCGGCTCCCAAAGTACTTTGTCAATAAACTGTGTGTTTTTGAACTTTATCTAGGCTCTGAGAATCCCCAACAAGTTGGCGCTGCGAGCAGGGTGCTGCGAGGTTGACAGACCGTTTGTACCAGTGAACTCGGACGAGCAGTCAAAATTTTGACCGTCCAACAATTGTGTCATCTGGGAACGCGGAGTAACAGCATCGTAGCACTCCGAATGAGAAAGAGCTGTGAGAAGTGAGAAACACACACAGTGAGTAGATGTGAGAAAGAGAGAGAGAGAGAAAGTGAGTAAATGGTGACTATGGATGTTGAATAAGGCACACTCAGCCTGAGCTGGTTGTTAAGAGGGCAAATGCCCCACGCGAAGGCCAGGATTAACTGAGTGTGTGGATTGAATGAAAGTAAGAGTACACAATTTGAGGACATTTGAATGATATAAAGTAATTAAGGCAGAACTGTTGTAGCGATATATGTCGAGAAGGGTAAGACCTGATTGAGCCCAGCGGACAAGGGGAGTGCCTGTCTCATACGCCTAGCCTCAGGCCGGTTATTAAGAGGGCAAATGCCCCACGTGAAGGCCAGGACCATAAGGTAGGCGTAGAGGCTCCAAAGCACTCCGGGAGGCAAAGTCAGAGGTGTGATTGAGTAACCAAAGTGTCACGAACTTTTTATTCGAAGGAAAATCTGTCGCCTAGCGAGACACAACAGAAGTAGGGTAAGATTGAAGTCAGACTAGGTTTCCTAGACCAGCCCGATTAGAGGAACGCAGTGGAGGACTGACGTCAGACTATAGATGGCATCGGGGAAAGGACTAGACTGGGGGCCAGAAGGGTTCCTTACTAGGTTCTATGCAGATGACCGGAAGGGTATGGTGGAAAAGATGATTAAGGACGGATGGGATCCGTTCCAGTCACCTGTCACTCAGAGAGAGTGGTGGATGAGACAGAAGCAGAAAAGGATTAAGAAAGCAGGAGTGATCTTAGTACACCAACTGGTCGTAGTGACCAGGAAGGTACGAGATCTACATGTGGGTTTGATGAGACACGAGAAAATCTTAGAGCTACAACAGGAGAATGAATACTTAAGAACAGGACAGAAGTTAAAGGAAAAACTGTTTAACCCTTTGAAAACTTGTTTTGTTGTTTTGAGTTTGTTAATTGTTTTACAAAAAATAAGCTTCAGCCTTGAAGTCACAGTTGCCAATGTGCCTGGAAGAAAAAATGAATTTGAATGTCTACAAGGAATGGGTAATTGTTTCTTTGTTAATGTGGCTATGGTTTCTTTCTTTATCTTTGATACTGGTTAGTTTAAAAGAAAGTTTTGATCTAGATTGAATTGGAGTTATTGAGGTTAATTAACCTATTAAAACCAGACTTTTATTGTGCACGGTGAAATTCTGGTTGGTGTAAATTTGTGTAGACCACATTGAATAAGATATTTAATGGTCTGAAACCAGACTTTAAAATATTTACAGTCTTGGATACAGAACGGGTTCTGGTCCATACCATTAAAGAGGAATCACAAGGGCAACACGGTGGCATAGTGGTTAGCACTGGTGCCTCACAGCGCCAGAGACCCGGGTTCGAATCTGACCTCGGGTGACTGTCTGTGTGGAGTTTGCACATTCTCCCCGTGTCTGCGTGGGTTTCCTCCGGGTGCTCCGGTTTCCTCCCACAGTCCAAAAATGTGTGGGTTAGGTTGATTTGGCTATGATAAATTGACCCTTAGTGTTAGGGGGGATTAAATATGTGGGGTTATGGGGATAGGATGGGATATGTTAGGGGGAATTAAATACGTGGGGTTACGGGGGTAGGGTGGGATATGTGTACTGTGGGGATTAAAGCAGGGACAGGGTACTGGATTTGGATTATCAGCCATGATCGTATTGAATGGCGGAGCAGGCTCGACGGGCCGAATGGCCTACTCCTGCTCCTAGATTCTATGTTTCTATGTTTCTACAAGGGAAATTCGCTTTTACTGTCAGGGATAAACAGGAGTTTTATATCAGACTTTGCAGGGAAAGCAGAGCCGATTCAACAGTTAGTTAAAGAGGGATCCAGTAGCGAAGGCAATGCCACGATGTGTGGCTGCAATAAATTGTGCCCCAAGAATTAGAGGAAAAAAAAACTTTGAACTACAATTTAAGTCAAGCTGGTGTGTAAAACTGAGAAGAACAACAAAGGTTTGTTTAACAAAGATTAAGTTTCGGTCTAAGATTTAACCTTGGAGTCACGGTTGCTATGGTGAAATCTTCCAAAGCTGTTTGATTTGATTTGCTTAAATGTGAAAACTAATTTTTCTCCAGTTATATTCAATGTTTTTACAGTATTTTGGAAAGGCATCTGAAGAAAGGACAATAAGAAATATGATGTAATTTATGGTTTTCTACAAGCATGTACTGGTTTGGTTTATTTTTTCTGTTCGTGTTCAGTTACGTGAAATGACGCAATTGCGTGCGTCTGACAATGTTTCGCTCCGACTTCATAAAAAAAAAACCTGCAAAGGAGTTAACCCTTTCTACTGACAGCTGTTTAAGTTATAGAAATGAAATTGAACATTGACAAAACCTGTCAGTTCAACAGTACTGCTGTTTGGATTTCGGGATAATTTTGAAATGACAAAATGAACTCAGGCACTATATATTGGGTTACTTTTGGAAAAATAAAAGATCCTCTAAAATAATGATAAATAAAAAGTATTAATAACTTAGACCAAGTGAGAATGTTTGATCTATGTTTTCAATCTTAAATATTGTACTGGACAGTAAAGTTCCTCCAGGGCTCATGAATGAGATATGAATGGTAATTAATAGGATGTGTAAAATGGAGAAAGGAAGTGATTGAGGGTGAGATAGAAACAGGAGAATTACACCACCAATTGAGAATTTTCCAAAATTTCTGGTGAAAGTCAGGAAAGTGTAGTTAAGAATAGTAAATTGATAGCTTTCTCTTGGAGACATTTGTGTCCCTGCCTATAATGAACTTTTTACAACTTTTAAAGCATTGACACATACTCCGTCGAGAAACTATCTAATTAATGAAACAATCAGAATAGAGTTAAATACACTGGTACCTGTTAGAGGGATTGAAATTGAAGTTGAAGTGGAGAGTTACATGGAATCTGGATTGGGACAATTGAGGGCTAAGGAGAAATCATGTTTAGTAAGAATTATCCACAAGATGGATATGAGTAAAAGAGAGATCTGGAGAATCTTTTAAGTCCATGATTTGTTGACTAGATGTTAAACTGTAATGTCGCTTGAAATGATTGTAAGACTGAATTTAACTGTGACTGTAATAATTGTGTTTTGTAGGTAACAGAGCGTGGGAAAAACCAGTGCGAATCCAGTATGAGATGGTTTTGGTGGTGCCTCCTGTGTCACCACTACCACAATTACCATGCTTATGGGTCTAACAGGACCTGGCCCATCAACCAACACGTTTTTAAGTATGAGCTACACAATTATGTGGCACAATTCGGATACTACATTCCCCTGTTGTCTGAGGAATTCAGTAAGCTTGTGATGCGACTGAACTCCTCCCTAAAGCATTTTTATGTTGTGGAGCAAGACAATTCGAGAATAGATATTGAAATTGACAGCATAGGGGACAACTCACACTGGTGGGATATTGGGCATAATACATCAGCACACCCTTAGATTTGTATTATTTCACACGCTCTGGTAGTTCTCCAACTTGTAATGATAGTGTATTTGATATATGTAACCTATGTAGTAAGATACATAAGCCAATTGGGTATTCATGCCTATGACTAACCAGCACCAACAAATTAATTGAGCACACCGAAAGAGAAGATCCAAAGCAATGTAGAGGAGACCCCAGGCGGGGTAACATCAGGAAAGATAGAAGAAACAGAGGATACCCCAGGCGGGGCAGAATTGGAACACCGGAACAATGAATTGAATTTGAATAAGGGGTCCCTGGGAAAAGATACAAATAGACTTTACGGGACCCCTACCGATCTCAAGGGGAAGGGTATACTGCTTAGTGATAATAGATCCATTCACAAGATGGGTGGAAGCTTTTCCCACACGAAACTGCACAGCTACCACAGTGGCCCGGATAATGGCAGAAGAAATAATACCGAGGTGGGGGGTTCCTATTCAAATCGACTCTGACCAGGGAACCCATTTCACGGGAAAGGTAGTAAAGAATATCTGCGCATGGATGGGAATAAAACAAAAATTCCACATTCCCTACCGTCCTCAGAGCTCTGGGATGGTGGAGCGAATGAACCAAACCCTAAAAACCGCATTAGCAAAGGCTCTGAGTGAAATTCACCAATTTTGGGTAGATGCTCTGCCCGCAGTCCTGATGAAATTGCGAGCTATCCCTAATCGAACGACAGGCTTATCTCCCTATGAATTAATGACAGGGCGAGCAATGCAACTCCCTTATGGAATTATCATGGGGGGAGAGGAACTAGGACCCTTACAGGATAGGATCCGCCGATATGTCCTTGAATTAAGCAAGCAGTTAAAAGAAATGAGACAGCAGGTTAGAGAAAGACAGGAAGTAAAGGATAAAAATCCAAATGGTTGTGATTGGAGAACCAAACTAACAATTGTATTATTACACCCTCACAGGAAGAACAGAATCTACAAGCAACAAATAGTTAGGTTGGCGATATAGCCTTTGGGACGTTGTTAATTTAGAGTAATAAGATGAAATTGCTTATGTGTATTAGTGTAATCGCAATATGCGCTACGGACATTGCCTCGTTGAAATACAAGTGCCTTCTTCGGAAACAAGCTCCAATACGATTGTGTGACCAAGACACGATTTACTGCCCAGCCCCTGATGGAGGAGTGGAAGCTGGAGCGAGAAACCGACACTACAGCCTGGCTTACCAAAGATTCAAGAACTTATATAACTGGCAGGAGTAATTGGACTGTCCCATGCGGGGATACTCCTTGCCTAGTTGACTTACGGTGTCCCACAGCCCAGAAATATCAAAAAGAGAAATCAAACAGACGGTTGAAACGAGAATTAAATGTAAACACATTTCTGTATATGTCTTATACCTATGCAAAACGAAGTAATGTATCTAAATGTTGGGTATGTGCACACGTTCCTATACATGCACAGGAAGGGATCCCTTTAAGACCAGTACCATTTAATGAGTCAGAGATGGCAGCATGGTATTTAAATCAAAACTCTTCCAGGAATGGTCTCAGGATGGGAGCTCAAACAACAGGAGGGACCTACCAGGTGGATGTGAGTGGGGATAAAAAGGAATGGCAAACGTCAGGTTACAACCTGACCACCTTCCAGGGGTGGTATCAGCCCAAATACAATCGTACTCAACCACCCCCGTCTTTGATATTAACAAATACCTCAGGGGTAGGTAGACCCCAGGGAGCAATATGCATAATCAGAAACCTAAGGAAAGGAGAAAAGGGAACAGAGGTGGGATGGAGACGTTGCTCACAGTCCTGGAACTTAAATAAAGATGCTGACGGTTCCAGACTTTCGTTCAAGAATCTCACCAACAGTGGCAGTAGTTTCATACAGAAATGGATCCCCGAAACAGTACAATCCCTCACTGCCTATAACGGTACCTATTTCATATGCGGCCACAAGGCATATCCATGGTTGCCCCAGTCCTGGACAGGGTCATGTTACATGGGATATGTAATCCCTTATACCCGAATTACTCAAACCCTAAATATACGCACAAAAAGAGCAATCGCAGAAACCGAAAGGTTCTTCGCTATTGCCTTCCCCTGGTATGGAGCGGGGAAGTTAGCAAGAGAATCTATTAACATAGCGGCGGTGTTAGAGCAAGTAGCCAATGACACAGCCGAAGCTTTGAGACATGTTAATGCGGAGATGGTCGCTTTAAGAACAGTAACCCTTCAGAATAGGATGGCCCTCGATTACCTTCTGGCCAAAGAAAGAGGAACGTGCGCAATAATAGGGTCAGAATGTTGTACCTACATTCCAGACAACTCAGAAAATATAACTAATCTAGCTGAGCATATACAACAGGAGGTAAAGAAATTAAAGCAACCTCCAGCACTTACCCTCTGGAGCTGGGCAACTAGGTGGCTAGGGACGTTGGGAACATCAATAACACAAGGATTGATTTTGTTCTTCATTGTAATCTTGATTATGTATTCTATGATATTACTATTAAAATGCATGTGTAAACAATCAATTGTGGGGGTAGCAAAAGCGGCCCCCATGATGCTGCTATGGGAGGAGGAAGGAGATGGCACTTTAATGTAACAAAGAATTAAACACTGAACCCATTCTATCCGATGCAGAGAGAAACAAGGACGGGTCCTCAGGACAGGGATCCTACACCATCAATACAGGGTTATAACCCCGGGGATGGTAACAAAGGCAAGGTAATTGGTTCCCGGGATAAAAAGCTTGATCCGGGACCAAACAGGAGGGACTGAAAGGGTTAATTTGGAATGGTCAAATTCAATTTCTACACAATTTGCAATAAAACCATGAGCAGTGAAGGTTTTGCAAATTGAGACAAGAAATAGATAAGCTTACAGCTGCCAGACAGATTTTTGAGGGAGGGTTCAGTGTTTAATAAACGGTATTGAAAGAGGCCTTTTACAGAGTTAGCTAGAGACCGTAGGCACGGTGCCAATCACAGATAACATACAGTAGTAAACTGTGGGATTAGACTATGCTCAAAAAGGTGTAACAAGATGTAACTGCTTTTATGATTATTGCCAAATAAATATAGATAAAGGCAAAATATAATCAGGTGATTAATGTAATACCATATAATTGGACGAAAATCGATGTATGATGGCATGTAGCCAGAAATATTGAATATAAGCTGTACTGAACAAAGGTTAAACGAGAAGGATGTTACAAAGGTCACGGGACCTTTTTGACTCCGGCTCCCAAAGTACTTTGTCAATAAACTGTGTGTTTTTGAACTTTATCTAGGCTCTGAGAATCCCCAACAGGGGTGATAATGGGGTGTAGGGTCCTGTGATTGGGGTGATAACGGGGTGTAGGGTCCTGAGATTGGGGTAATAATGGGGTGTAGGGTCCTGAGATTGGGGTAATAATGGGGTGTAGGGTCCTGTGATTGGGGGGATAATGGGGTGTAGGGTCCTGAGATTGGGGGTGATAATGGGGTGTAGGGTCCTGTGATTGGGGTAATAATGGGGTGTAGGGTCCTGAGATTGGGGGTGATAATGGGGTGTAGGGTCCTGTGATTGGGGGTAATAATGGGGTGTAGGGTCCTGAGATTGGGGGTGATAATGGGGTGTAGGGTCCTGTGATTGGGGTAATAATGGGGTGTAGGGTCCTGAGATTGGGGTAATAATGGGGTGTAGGGTCCTGAGATTGGGGTAATAACGGGGTGTAGGGTCCTGTGATTGGGGGGATAATGGGGTGTAGGGTCCTGAGATTGGGGGGATAATGGGGTGTAGGGTCCTGTGATTGGGGATGATAATGGGGTGTAGGGTCCTGAGATTGGGGTAATAATGGGGTGTAGGGTCCTGAGATTGGGGTAATAATGGGGTGTAGGGTCCTGAGATTGGGGTAATAATGGGGTGTAGGGTCCTGTGATTGGGGTGATAATGGGGTGTAGGGTCCTGAGATTGGGGGGATAATGAGGTGTAGGGTCCTGTGATTGGGGGGATAATGAGGTGTAGGGTCCTGTGATTGGGGGGATAATGAGGTGTAGGGTCCTGAGATTGGGGTGACGATATTATATGTGTAGCACACGGCGATGGCAGGTACAGATATTCAATCCAACGGCAGCTACGCTCTATTTTGATTGAATTCATGTTGATTGGGGCTGTACTTGCATTTATGAGATTCAAAATTAAATTTCCTTTGTCCTACTCAAATTTTGAAAGTATATCTCAGCCTGTCTTGTTCCAATTCAGTAGCTATTCTAGACCTGCCAGAGGTTGTAGGCGGCCAAAGGGCCTCTAGGGATGAGGAGCAGTGAACTGTCCAAGATTTGGTCATTGACCTTACGTCAAGTCCAGTTCACATTGCAGGAGACAATGTTCTATCTTCTAAGGAGGGGTAGTAACCGATGTCAATCTAACAAGTAAACATGTCATTGCGACTGTTCACTTATCCATTTACTATTTCATAAATCTTTATACCCAACTCATGGTCTAGTGCAGGTTCAGGAGATCATGTGAGACTGTGCAATATAACCAGTGAGGCAAAGTAACGTGATGAGCATCTCAGGGTTCGTACAGCTTACCCAAATACTGGGCAGGTAAACGCAGACTTGGGTTCACCTAGGGGAGTCTGAATAGCTCTTGTTCAATCGCCCCTCCCCAGTGTTCAATTCTCCCACTAATTCAACCCCCTTGTCCTCTCATCCAACGCTCCAGCTCCCACCTACCATCTCCTCACTCTCCCTCTTTGAGTTGCCCCGAGTGTGTCAGTGTGTTCACTCACAGGGATGGGAAATAGCCACCTTCCTCCCAATAGGACACAAGAGCGATGATCGAGACACTAACTGATTACTGTGGAGCCCAACTGAGGCTTCCATCTGCCCCATGGCCGGAGCTCACCTGCATCCGTGCATATGCCCTGTGACCAGTCCGTATATCGACCGTCTCCGCCTCCTCTGGGGGAATGTTGGCCATGGCTGGAAGCCCCACACTGGAGTCCACCTGTCTGCAGTCAACGTACAGTTCGACGGTGATCATGTCACGCTGGAGCCCGCTGATCCTCAGGATGATAGAGTGTGGCTTCCCGTCCGACAGGTTTGCATTCTGTAGGTTCACGGACTGGGTTTTCCCGTCTTCTCTCAAGTAACGGACAAGCACTGTGTAAAAGTGACAATCATCAGCTTGGAACAACTGTTCTCTCTTCCCTTTCCCTGTCCCTTCCCTCCCCTCCCTTGCCCCCCTTCCCTGTCTCTCCTTCTCCCCATCTCCTCCCTATCCCACCTTCCCTATCTCCTCCCCTCCTCACAATCTTCGCTCCTCTCCTCCCCATCTCCTACCCTTCCCCTCTCCTCACCCCTTTCCCTCCCCTGCCTTTTATCCCCATCTCCTCCTCCCCCCCGCCTCCTCGTCCCCATCCCTCCCCTGGGAATCAGAGTCCCTGATCAACTGTGAGGGCCTCAGATGCGAAACCTCAGACACAGCGACAGTGCGTTACAATCAGACTCAGTGGGCGTGAAATTCATCTTGGCCGGTAACGCAAAACGGACAAAAGCGAAACACCTGCCCACAATCGTGCTGGTAACCCCGATCGCCCTGGTAACCCCGATCGCCCTGGTAACCCCGAACGCCCTGGTAACTGCTCTCATGGTGCTATCACAATGCCTGCCCCCTACCTCTGTTGATTTTTCCCATCACAGCCACCTCCAGGTATCGCATGTTGTCTCTCTTGGCGTAGAAACCCAGCAGAACGCCACCCTGTCTGGTCGGTAGTCTGAACACAGACGTCACGAAGAGTTCATTCACCGTCAAAATCTCCGTGGCCAGTTTCTCCACGACTGTGGCCTCCTGTTTCACATTGTGCGCAGATCCAAAATCAATCACTGCCGGGAAAGAGAGAGGGGGAACAGTCAAAGTCAGAAAGACACTGAATGTTGGAAATCTGAAATAAAAACAGAAAGTTATGGAAATGTACAGCATCTGAACGATAGATGACAATAAAAGGACAGACTCTGACTGAGGTGAACCCAGTCCTACAGGGCTTATGAACCAGAGATGATGTTTCACACAGCACCTCCCTGACCCCTGACCTCTGACCCAAGCCCCCAGAGTCTACAGGAGAAAACACCGGAGATTTTCACCAGAAAGTGATGCACAAGACGGAGGTTAGTGCCAGGATTCCAACAAACACAGAAACAATGCAGCCTCCTCCCGTGGATCTATAACCCCTGCAGCAGCCCCCCACCCCCGCCAATCGTCCGGCGCTGTGCCCCCTCGCTATATCCCACATGAACGGCAGGTTGGGGAGATCTGACGGGTCATGATTCACCCGGGGGTGGGGGTCCTGGAGGTCGGGGGTCAGCGTCCTGGGTCCTGGGTTTAGGATCCAGGGGTTCAGGGTCCCAGCTTCAGGATCCCGGGGTTCAGGGTCCCAGGTTTAGGATCTAGGGTTCAGGGGTCAAGATTCAGGGTCCTGGGGTTCAGGATTCAGGGGTCAAGGTTCAGGGTCCCGGGGTTCAGGATCCACAGGTTCTGGGTCTCAGGGTTCCGGGGTTCAGACACAGCAAGTAACGGAAATAATTCCCAAAGTCGGGATGCTCCCACTGAAACTTCCCCAAACAGACAGACTTTAACCAAACTCCGGGGTCCGCGCTCACTCTCTTACCTTGCATCCCCTGCCGGGCTGCACCGAGTCCGCAAAGCACCAGAAACAGGACGGTGAACAAACCGGGACCGGGAGCCATGGCCGGAATATCGCTGGGGGAGACCGGGAGCCGGGAGCTGGATGGAGCGGGTGAGTCCCCGAGCGGCCGCTCTGTGTCTGGCTCCGGCTCCCGGGCTCGGACAGTCTGTCAATCAGCCGCGTCACCCGGAGCCCCAGCCTCCCGAAACCAGGGAGCGGCCCCCAGACTCAGTCCTGGTCTGCACCCGGTCTAAACCCGGCCCCCAGACTCAGTCCCGCTCTAAACCCGGCCCCCAGACTCAGTCCTGGTCTGCACCCGGTCTAAACCCGGCCCCAGACTCAGTCCTGGTCTGCACCCGGCCCCCAGACTCAGTCCTGGTCTGCACTCGGTCTAAACCCGGCCCCCAGACTCAGTCCCGGTCTAAACCCGGCCCCCAGACTCAGTCCCGGTCTAAACCCGGCCCCCAGACTCAGTCCTGGTCTGCACCCGGTTAAACCCGGCCCCAGACTCAGTCCTGGTCTAAACCCGGCCCCAGACTCAGTCCTGGTCTGCACCCGGCCCCCAGACTCAGTCCTGGTCTGCACCCGGTCTAAACCCGGCCCCCAGACTCAGTCCCGGTCTAAACCCGGCCCCCAGACTCAGTCCCGGTCTAAACCCGGCCCCCAGACTCAGTCCTGGTCTGCACCCGGTCTAAACCCGGCCCCAGACTCAGTCCTGGTCTGCACCCGGCCCCCAGACTCAGTCCTGGTCTGCACCTGGTCTAAACCCGGCCCCCAGACTCAGTCCCGGTCTAAACCCGGCCCCCAGACTCAGTCCCGGTCTAAACCCGGTCTAAACCCGGCCCCCAGACTCAGTCCTGGTCTGCACCCGGTCTAAACCCGGCCCCCAGACTCAGTCCCGGTCTAAACCCGGCCCCCAGACTCAGTCCCGGTCTAAACCCGGCCCCCAGACTCAGTCCTGGTCTGCACCCGGTCTAAACCCGGCCCCCAGACTCAGTCCCGGTCTAAACCCGGCCCCCAGACTCAGTCCCGGTCTAAACCCGGTCTAAACCCGGCCCCAGACTCAGTCCTGGTCTAAACCCGGCCCCCAGACTCAGTCCCGGTCTAAACCCGGCCCCCAGACTCAGTCCCGGTCTAAACCCGGCCCCCAGACTCAGTCCCGGTCTAAACCCGGCCCCCAGACTCAGTCCCGGTCTAAACCCGGTCTAAACCCGGCCCCCAGACTCGGTCCTGGTCTGCACCCGGTCTACACCCGGCCCCCAGACTCAGTCCCGGTCTAAACCCGGCCCCCAGACTCAGTCCTGGTCTGCACCCGGCCCCCAGACTCAGTCCCGGTCTAAACCCGGCCCCCAGACTCAGTCCTGGTCTGCACCCGGTCTAAACCCGGCCCCCAGACTCAGTCCCGGTCTAAACCCGGTCTAAACCCGGCCCCCAGACTCAGTCCGGGTCTGCACCCGGTCTAAACCCGGCCCCCAGACTCAGTCCCGGTCTAAACCCGGTCTCAGACTCACTCCGGGTCTAAACCCGGTCCCAGACTCACTCCGGGTCGAAACCCGGCCCCAGACTCACTCCTGGTCTGCACCCGGTCTAAACCTGGCCCCAGAGTCACTCTGGGTCTAAACCGGGCCCCAGACACTCTCAGGGTCTAAACCCGGCCCCAGACTCAGTCCTGGTCTGCACCCGGTCTAAACCCGGCCCCCAGACTCAGTCCTGGTCTGCACCCGGTCTAAACCCGGCCCCAGACTCAGTCCCGGTCTAAACCCGGCCCCCAGACTCAGTCCAGGTCTGCACCCGGTCTAAACCCGGCCCCCAGACTCAGTCCGGGTCTAAACCCGGTCCCAGACTCACTCCGGGTCTAAACCCGGTCCCAGACTCACTCCGGGTCTAAACCCGGCCCCAGACTCACTCCGGGTCGAAACCCGGCCCCAGACTCACTCCTGGTCTGCACCCGGTCTAAACCTGGCCCCAGAGTCACTCTGGGTCTAAACCGGGCCCCAGACACTCTCAGGGTCTAAACCCGGCCCCAGACTCACTCCTGGTCTGCACCTGGTCTAAACCCGGCCCCAGACTCACTCCGGGTCTGTAGCCGGCCCCCAGACTCACTCCGGGTCTGCACCCGGCCCCCAGACTCACTCCGGGTCTGCACCCGGCCCCAGACTCACTCCGGGTCTGCACCCGGCCCCAGACTCACTCCGGGTCTGCACACGGGCCCCAGACTCACTCCTGGTCTGCACACGGCCCCCAGACTCACTCCGGGTCTAAACCCGGCCCCCAGACTCACTCCGGGTCTGCACCCGGCCCCAGACTCACTCCGGGTCTAAACCCGGCCCTCAGACTCACTCCGGGTCTGCAACCAGTCTAAACATAGAAGATAGGAGCAGGAGTAGGCCATTCAGCCCCTCGAGCCTGTTCCGCCATTCAATGAGATCATGGCTGATCATCCAAATTCAGTACCCTGTCCCTGCTTTCTCCCCATATCCCTTGATCCCTTTAGCCTTAAGAAATATATCTAACTCCTTCTTGAATATATTTAATGAATTGGCCTCAACTGCCTTCTGTGGTAGAGAATTCCACAGGTTCACCACTCTCTGGGTGAAGAAATTCCTCCTCATCTCAGTCGTAAATGGCTTACCCCTTATCCCTAGACTGTGACCCCTGGTTCTGGACTCCCCCACCATCGGGAACATCCTTCCTGCATCTAGTCTGTCTAGTCCTGTTAGAATTTTATAAGTTTCAATGAAATCCCCTCTCATTCTTCTAAACTCTAGCGAATACAAGCCCAATCGACCCAATCTCTCTTCATACGTCATTCCTGCCATCCCAGGTATCAGTCTGGTGAATCTTCGCTGCACTCTCTCCATGGCAAGAACATCCTTCCTCAGATAAGGCGACCAAAACTGCACACAATACTCAAGGTGTGGTCTCGCCAAGGCCCTGTACAACTGCAGCAAGACATCCTTGCTCCTGTACTCGAATCCTCTCGCTATGAAGGCCAACATACCATTTGCCTTCTTAACCGCCTGCTGCACCTGCATGCTTACCTTCAGCGACTGGTGCACAAGGACACCCAGGTCTCGTTGCACTTCCCCTTTTCACAATCTATTGCCGTTCAGATAATAATCTGCCTTCCTGTTTTTGCCACCAAAGTGGATAACCTCGCATTTATCCACATTATACTGCATCTGCCCAATCACCCAACCTGTCCAATTCATACTGGAGTTTCTCTGCATCCTCCTCACAGCACACACGCCCACCCAGCTTTGTGTCGTCTGCAAACTTGGAGATATCACATCTAGTTCCCTCGTCTAGATCATTAATATATATTGTGAATAACTGGGGTCCTAGCACCGATCCCTGCGGTACCCCACTAGTCACTGCCTGCCACTCGGAAAAAGACCCGTTTATTCCAACTCTTTGCTTCCTGTCTGCCAACCAGTTCTCTATCCAAGTCAGTACCTTACCCCCAATCCCATGTGCTTTAACTTTGCACGCTAATCTCTTATGCGGGACCTTATCGAAAGCATTCTGAAAATCCAAATACACCACATCCACTGGTTCTCCCTTATCTATTCTACCAGTTACATCCTCAAAAAATTCCAGTAGATTAGTCAAGCATGATTTACCTTTTGTAAATCCATGTTGACTTTGTCCGATCTTGTCACTGTTTTCCAAGTGCTCTGTTATTACATCTTTTATAATGGGCTCTAGCATTTTCCCTACTACCGATGTCAGGCTTACCGTTCTATAATTCCCCGTTTTCTCTCTCCCACCTTTTTTAAATAGTGGGGTTACATTAGCTGCCCTCCAATCCATGGGAACTGTTCCAGAGTCTATAGAATTTTGGAAGATGACCAGCAATGCATCTACTATTTCTAGGGCCACTTTCTTAAATACCCTAGGATGTAGATTATCAGGCCCTGGGGATTTATCGGCCTTCAATCCCATCAATTTCCCTAACACCATTGCCCTACAAATACTGATTTCATTCAGTTCCTCCCTCTCATTAGACCCTATGTTCCCCGACATCTCTGGGAGGTTATTTGTGTCCTCCTTTGTGAAGACAGAACCAAAGTATGTATTTAATTGGTCTGCCATTTCTTTGATCCCCATTATAAATTCCCCTGATTCTGACTGCAAGGGACCTACGCTTGACTTCACCAATCTTTTTCTCTTCACATATCTATAAAAGCTTTTACAGTCAGTTTTTATGTTCCCTGCAAGCTTACTCATATACTCTATTTTCCCCCTCTTAATTAATCCCTTTGTCCTCCTTTGCTGAATCCTAAACTGCTCCCAATCCTCAGGTTTGCTGCTTTTTCTGGCCAATTTATATGTCCTCTCCTTGGATCTTAAACCCGGCCACAGACTCACTCCGGGTCGAAACCCGGCCCCAGACTCACTCCAGGTCTGCACCTGGTCTAAACCCGGCCCTCAGACTCACTCCGGGTCTAAACCCGGCCCCAGACTCACTCCGGGTCTGCACCCGGTCTAAACCGTTGCCCCAGACTCACTCCGGGTCTAAACCCGGCCAAAAACTCACTCCATGTCTAAACCCGGACCCAGACTCACTCCGGGTCTAAACCCGGTCCCAGAGTCACTTCGGGTCTAAACCTGGCTTCAGACTCACTCCTAGTTTGCACCCGGTCTAAACCCTTGCCCCAGAGTCACTCCTGGTCTGCACCCGGTCTAAACACGGCCCCAAACTCACTCCGGGTCTAAACCCGGTCCCAGATTCACTCTGGGTCTGCACCCGGTCTAAACCCTTGCCCCCGACTCAGTCCGGGTCGAAACCCGGTCCCAGACTCACTCCTGGTGTGCACCTGGTCTGAACCCCGCCCCAGACTCACTCCGGGTCTGCACCCAGTCCAATCCCGGCCCCCAGACTCACTCCGGGTCTAAACCCAGCCACCAGACTCACTCCAGGTCTAAACCCGGCCACCAGACTCACTCCGGGTCTAAACCCGGCCACCAGACTCACTCCGGGTCTAAACCCGGCCCCAGACTCACTCCGGGTCTAAACCCGGCCACCAGACTCACTCCGGGTCTAAACACGACCCCAGACTCACGTCTGGTCTGCACCCGGCCCCCAGACTCACTCCTGGTCTGCACCCGGTCTAAACCCGGCCCCAGACTCACTCCTGGTCTGCACTCGGCCCCCAGAGTCACTCCGGGTCTAAACCCGGCCCCAGACTCACTCCGGGTCTAAACCCGGCCCCAGACTCACTCCGGGTCTAAACCTGGCCACCAGACTCACTCCGGGTCTAAACACGACCCCAGACTCACGTCTGGTCTGCACCCAGCCCCCAGACTCACTCCGGGTCTGCACCCGGCCCCAGACTCACTCCGGGTCTGCACCCGGCCCCAGACTCACTCCGGGTCTGCACACGGGCCCCAGACTCACTCCTGGTCTGCACACGGCCCCCAGACTCACTCCGGGTCTAAACCCGGCCCCCAGACTCACTCCGGGTCTGCACCCGGCCCCAGACTCACTCCGGGTCTAAACCCGGCCCTCAGACTCACTCCGGGTCTGCAACCAGTCTAAACATAGAAGATAGGAGCAGGAGTAGGCCATTCAGCCCCTCGAGCCTGTTCCGCCATTCAATGAGATCATGGCTGATCATCCAAATTCAGTACCCTGTCCCTGCTTTCTCCCCATATCCCTTGATCCCTTTAGCCTTAAGAAATATATCTAACTCCTTCTTGAATATATTTAATGAATTGGCCTCAACTGCCTTCTGTGGTAGAGAATTCCACAGGTTCACCACTCTCTGGGTGAAGAAATTCCTCCTCATCTCAGTCGTAAATGGCTTACCCCTTATCCCTAGACTGTGACCCCTGGTTCTGGACTCCCCCACCATCGGGAACATCCTTCCTGCATCTAGTCTGTCTAGTCCTGTTAGAATTTTATAAGTTTCAATGAAATCCCCTCTCATTCTTCTAAACTCTAGCGAATACAAGCCCAATCGACCCAATCTCTCTTCATACGTCATTCCTGCCATCCCAGGTATCAGTCTGGTGAATCTTCGCTGCACTCTCTCCATGGCAAGAACATCCTTCCTCAGATAAGGCGACCAAAACTGCACACAATACTCAAGGTGTGGTCTCGCCAAGGCCCTGTACAACTGCAGCAAGACATCCTTGCTCCTGTACTCGAATCCTCTCGCTATGAAGGCCAACATACCATTTGCCTTCTTAACCGCCTGCTGCACCTGCATGCTTACCTTCAGCGACTGGTGCACAAGGACACCCAGGTCTCGTTGCACTTCCCCTTTTCACAATCTATTGCCGTTCAGATAATAATCTGCCTTCCTGTTTTTGCCACCAAAGTGGATAACCTCGCATTTATCCACATTATACTGCATCTGCCCAATCACCCAACCTGTCCAATTCATACTGGAGTTTCTCTGCATCCTCCTCACAGCACACACGCCCACCCAGCTTTGTGTCGTCTGCAAACTTGGAGATATCACATCTAGTTCCCTCGTCTAGATCATTAATATATATTGTGAATAACTGGGGTCCTAGCACCGATCCCTGCGGTACCCCACTAGTCACTGCCTGCCACTCGGAAAAAGACCCGTTTATTCCAACTCTTTGCTTCCTGTCTGCCAACCAGTTCTCTATCCAAGTCAGTACCTTACCCCCAATCCCATGTGCTTTAACTTTGCACGCTAATCTCTTATGCGGGACCTTATCGAAAGCATTCTGAAAATCCAAATACACCACATCCACTGGTTCTCCCTTATCTATTCTACCAGTTACATCCTCAAAAAATTCCAGTAGATTAGTCAAGCATGATTTACCTTTTGTAAATCCATGTTGACTTTGTCCGATCTTGTCACTGTTTTCCAAGTGCTCTGTTATTACATCTTTTATAATGGGCTCTAGCATTTTCCCTACTACCGATGTCAGGCTTACCGTTCTATAATTCCCCGTTTTCTCTCTCCCACCTTTTTTAAATAGTGGGGTTACATTAGCTGCCCTCCAATCCATGGGAACTGTTCCAGAGTCTATAGAATTTTGGAAGATGACCAGCAATGCATCTACTATTTCTAGGGCCACTTTCTTAAATACCCTAGGATGTAGATTATCAGGCCCTGGGGATTTATCGGCCTTCAATCCCATCAATTTCCCTAACACCATTGCCCTACAAATACTGATTTCATTCAGTTCCTCCCTCTCATTAGACCCTATGTTCCCCGACATCTCTGGGAGGTTATTTGTGTCCTCCTTTGTGAAGACAGAACCAAAGTATGTATTTAATTGGTCTGCCATTTCTTTGATCCCCATTATAAATTCCCCTGATTCTGACTGCAAGGGACCTACGCTTGACTTCACCAATCTTTTTCTCTTCACATATCTATAAAAGCTTTTACAGTCAGTTTTTATGTTCCCTGCAAGCTTACTCATATACTCTATTTTCCCCCTCTTAATTAATCCCTTTGTCCTCCTTTGCTGAATCCTAAACTGCTCCCAATCCTCAGGTTTGCTGCTTTTTCTGGCCAATTTATATGTCCTCTCCTTGGATCTTAAACCCGGCCACAGACTCACTCCGGGTCGAAACCCGGCCCCAGACTCACTCCAGGTCTGCACCTGGTCTAAACCCGGCCCTCAGACTCACTCCGGGTCTAAACCCGGCCCCAGACTCACTCCGGGTCTGCACCCGGTCTAAACCGTTGCCCCAGACTCACTCCGGGTCTAAACCCGGCCAAAAACTCACTCCATGTCTAAACCCGGACCCAGACTCACTCCGGGTCTAAACCCGGTCCCAGAGTCACTTCGGGTCTAAACCTGGCTTCAGACTCACTCCTAGTTTGCACCCGGTCTAAACCCTTGCCCCAGAGTCACTCCTGGTCTGCACCCGGTCTAAACACGGCCCCAAACTCACTCCGGGTCTAAACCCGGTCCCAGATTCACTCTGGGTCTGCACCCGGTCTAAACCCTTGCCCCCGACTCAGTCCGGGTCGAAACCCGGTCCCAGACTCACTCCTGGTGTGCACCTGGTCTGAACCCCGCCCCAGACTCACTCCGGGTCTGCACCCAGTCCAATCCCGGCCCCCAGACTCACTCCGGGTCTAAACCCAGCCACCAGACTCACTCCAGGTCTAAACCCGGCCACCAGACTCACTCCGGGTCTAAACCCGGCCACCAGACTCACTCCGGGTCTAAACCCGGCCCCAGACTCACTCCGGGTCTAAACCCGGCCACCAGACTCACTCCGGGTCTAAACACGACCCCAGACTCACGTCTGGTCTGCACCCGGCCCCCAGACTCACTCCTGGTCTGCACCCGGTCTAAACCCGGCCCCAGACTCACTCCTGGTCTGCACTCGGCCCCCAGAGTCACTCCGGGTCTAAACCCGGCCCCAGACTCACTCCGGGTCTAAACCTGGCCACCAGACTCACTCCGGGTCTAAACACGACCCCAGACTCACGTCTGGTCTGCACCCAGCCCCCAGACTCACTCCTGGTCTGCACCCGGTCTAAACCCGGCCCCAGACTCACTCCTGGTCTAAACCCGGCCCCAGACTCACTTCTGGTCTGCACCCGGCCCCCAGAGTCACTCCGGGTCTAAACCCGGCCCCAGACTCACTCCTGGTCTGCACCCGGTCTAAACCCGGCCCCAGATTCACTCCTGGTCTAAACCCGGCCCCAGAGTCACTTCGGGTCTAAACCTGGCTTCAGACTCACTCCTAGTTTGCACCCGGTCTAAACCCTTGCCCCAGAGTCACTCCTGGTCTGCACCCGGTCTAAACACGGCCCCAAACTCACTCCGGGTCTAAACCCGGTCCCAGATTCACTCTGGGTCTGCACCCGGTCTAAACCCTTGCCCCCGACTCAGTCCGGGTCGAAACCCGGTCCCAGACTCACTCCTGGTGTGCACCTGGTCTGAACCCCGCCCCAGACTCACTCCGGGTCTGCACCCAGTCCGGTCTAAACCCGGCCCCAGACTCACTCCGGGTCTAAACCTGGCCACCAGACTCACTCCGGGTCTAAACACGACCCCAGACTCACGTCTGGTCTGCACCCAGCCCCCAGACTCACTCCTGGTCTGCACCCGGTCTAAACCCGGCCCCAGACTCACTCCTGGTCTAAACCCGGCCCCAGACTCACTTCTGGTCTGCACCCGGCCCCCAGAGTCACTCCGGGTCTAAACCCGGCCCCAGACTCACTCCTGGTCTGCACCCGGTCTAAACCCGGCCCCAGATTCACTCCTGGTCTAAACCCGGCCCCAGACTCACTTCTGGTCTGCACCCGGCCCCCAGAGTCACTCCGGGTCTAAACCCGGCCCCAGACTCACTCCGGGTCTGCACCCGGTCTAAACCCAGCCCCAGACTCACTCCGGGTCTAAACCCGTCCCCAGACTCACTTCGGGTCTGCACCCAGTCTAAACCTGGCCCCAGACTCACTCCAGGTCTAAACCCGGCCCCAGACTCAGTCCTGGTCTGCACCCGGTCTAAACCCCGCCACAGACTCACTCCTGGTCTGCACCCTGTCTAAACCCCGCCCCAGACTCACTCCAGATCTATACCCGGACCCAGAGCTCACTCCAGGTCTAAACTCGGTCTAAACCCGGCCCCCAGACTCACTCCAGGACTACACCCGATCTAAACTCGGACCCAGAGCTCACTCCGTGTCTACTCCCGGTCTAAACCTGGCCCCAGACTCACTCCGGTTCTGCACTCGGACCCAGAGCTCACTACGTGTCTGCACCTGGTCTAAAACTGGCCCCTAGACTTACTCCGGGTCTGCACCCGGTCTAAAACCGGCCCCCAGACTCACTCTGGGTCTGCACCCGGTCTAAACCCGGACCCAGAGCTCACTCCGGGTCTTCATCCTGTCTAAACCCGGACCCAGAGCTCACTCCAGGTCTACACCTAGTCTAAAGCCGGCCCCCAGACTCACTCCAGGTCTACACCTGGTTTAAACCAGGCCACCAGACTCACTCCGGGTCTGCATTCGGTCTAAAACCGGCCCCCAGACTCACTCCGGGTCTGCACCTGGTCTAAACCCGGATCCAGAGCTCACTCCAGATCTAAACCCAGCCACAAGACTCACTCCGGGTCTGCACCTGGTCTAAAGCCCCCAGAGCTCACTTCAGGTCTACACCCGGTATAAAACCCGGCCCCCAGACTTACTTCAGGTCTACACCCGGTATAAAACCGGCCCCCAGACTCACTCCGGGTCTACACCTGGTCTAAACCCGGCCCCCAGATTCACTCCGCGTCTGCATCCGATCTAAACCCGGACCCAGAGCTCACTCCAGGTCTACACCCGGTCTAAACCCGGCCCCCAGACTCACTCCGGGTCTGCACCCGGTCTAAACCCGGCCCCCAGACTCACTCCGGGTCTGCACCTGGTCTAAACCCGGCCCCCAGACTCACTCCGGGTCTACACCCGGTCTAAACCCGGCCCCCAGACTCACTCCGGGTCTACACCCGGTCTAAACCCGGCCCCCAGACTCACTCCAGGTCTACACCCGGTCTAAACCCGGACCCACAGCTCACTCCCGGACTGCACCCAGAGCCCCAGCCTCCCGAAACCAGGGAGCGGCCCCAGACTCACTCTGGGTCTACATGAGGCCGGTGTCGGGAGCGGAGAGAGCGATGGTACAGTAAGTATTTAAACTCACTTTCGCGGGCTTTTTTTCAGAGGCCGGTGTCGGGAGCGGAGAGAGCGATGGTACAGTGAGTATTTAAACTCACTTTCGCGGGCTTTTTTTCAGAGGCTTACCAATCTTGCAGACCGGCGGCGGCGTTCCAGAGCCAAGTCAAGATTCAAAAAGTGACGCGGGCAAGAGGAAGCAGCTGATTGGGTGAGTACGGCCAGGTGAGTATTTATACTATATAGTTTGACAGTTAAGGTTAATAGTTTATAAAGTTTAGAAGGTCTTAATTTTGTGGTTATAGTTTCTAAGGACTCTGTTGTGTAGCGGGGAGTGCTAGTAAACAAGGGCCCTTGACTATATCATTTAATTGTAGTGTAATTTGTGGTATTGATTTAATTTAATTTAAATTAATTAAAGGGTAAATCATGGCAGCACAGCTCGGCCCCGTGGCATGCTCCTCCTGCACTATGTAGGAAATCAGGGACACGTCCTATGTCCCTGACGACCATGTGTGCGGGAAGTGTATCCAGCTGCAGCTACTGGCAGACCACATTGCGGCGCTGGAGCTGCGAATGGCTACATACTGGAGCATTCGCGATGCTGAGGATGTCATGGATATCACGTTTAATGAGTTGGTCACACCGCAGGTAAAGGCTGCACAGGCAGGAAGGGAATGGGTGACTGCCAGGCAGAGTAGGAGGCGCAGGCAGGTAGTGCAGGGGTCCCCTGTGGCCATCCCACTCTCAAACAGATATACCACTTTGGATATCGACAACCAGTTTTTTACCCAAACACACAGAACAGCCATGGGGACCAAATTCGCACCCCAATACGCCAACATCTTCATGCACAAGTTCGAGCAGACTTCTTCGCTGCACAGGACCTCCAACCAACGCTATACACCAGATACATCGACGACATTTTCTTCCTATGGACCCACGGCGAAGAATCACTGAAAAGACTACACGATAACATCAACAAGTTCCATCCCACCATCAAACTCACCATGGACTACTCCTCAGAATCGGTTTCATTCTTGGACACACGAATCTCCATCAAAGACGGACACCTCAGCACTTCACTCTACCGCAAGCCCACGGACAACCTCACGATGCTCCACTTCTCCAGCTTCCACCCTAACCACGTTAAAGAAGCCATCCCCTATGGACAAGCCCTGCGAATACACAGGATCTGCTCAGACGAGGAGGAACGCGATGGACACCTACAGATGCTGAAAGACGCCCTCGTAAGAACGGGATATGACGCTCGAATCATGACGCTCTTCCCCAGAGCGGAGAAACTACGCCATGTTCTTCGCAGCCTTCAACATGTCATCGATGACGACGAACACCTCGCTAAGGCCATCCCCACACCCCCACTACTCGCCTTCAAACAGCCGCCTAACCTCAAACAGACCATCGTTCGCAGCAGATTACCCAGCTTTCAGGAGAACAGCGACCACGACACCACACAACCCTGCCACGGCAACCTCTGCAAGACATGCCAGATCATCAACACAGATACCATCATCACATGTGAGGACACCACCCACCAGGTACATGGTACATACTCATGTGACTCGGCCAACGTTGTCTACCTCATACGTTGCAGGAAAGGATGCCCCAGAGCATGGTACATTGGCGAGACCATGCAGACACTGCGACAACGTATGAACGGACACTGTGCAACAATCGCCAGGCATGAGTGTTCCCTCCCAGTCGGGGAACACTTCAGCAGTCAAGGACATTCAGCCTCCGATTTTCGGGTAAGCGTTCTCCAAGGCGGCCTTCGAGACACACGACAACGCAAAATCGTCGAGCAGAAACTGATAGCCAAGTTCCGCACCCATGAGGACGGCCTCAACCGGGATCTTGGGTTCATGTCACGCTACATGTAACCCCACCTGACGTAGAGTCATCCAGACTCGAGTCGTCATTGGCTTGTTCTCTCTACACAGATGCGGCCGGACCTGCTGTGATTTCCAGCAAAAAAAGTTTTTTGTTTTCCATACAGACCCCAGCATCTGCCACATTGTCTTTGATGTAATGTTTTCCTGACTGACCTGTTTGGACTCCATCCACACCTTTGATTGCCGTGATTATCTCTCTGCCGAGGTGTGATAAAGGGCAGTTGGAAAGATTAACTGTAATCATCTGGCAGTGCTCTCTGACTATATATGCTGTGACTATATGCATCTCTTCACTTCATCTGACGAAGGAGCAGCGCTCCGAAAGCTTGTGATTTCAAATAAAGCTGTTGGACTATAACCTGGTATTGTGCGACTTCTCACATTTAAAAAAGGTGGTAGAGAGAAAACGGGGAATTATAGAAC
Source organism: Squalus acanthias (assembly GCA_030390025.1). Taxonomy (NCBI): domain Eukaryota; kingdom Metazoa; phylum Chordata; class Chondrichthyes; order Squaliformes; family Squalidae; genus Squalus; species Squalus acanthias. The sequence continues at coordinate 195,577 of JASTWF010000218.1, forward strand.
GGTAAGCCTGACATCGGTAGTGGGGAAAATGCTAGAGGCCATTATAAAAGATGTAACAGCAGAGCACTTGGAAAACAGTGACAGGATCGGACAAAGTCAACATGGATTTACAAAAGGTAAATCATGCTTGACTAATCTACTGGAATTTTTTGAGGATGTAACTGGTAGAATAGATAAGGGAGAACCAGTGGATGTGGTGTATTTGGAGTTTCAGAAGGCTTTCGATAAGGTCCCGCATAAGAGATTAGCGTGCAAAGTTAAAGCACATGTATTGGGGGTAAGGTACTGACTTGGATAGAAAACTGGTTGGCAGACAGGAAGCAAAGAGTTGGAATAAACGGGTCTTTTTCCGAGTGGCAGGCAGTGACTAGTGGGGTACCGCAGGGATCGGTGCTAGGTCCCCAGTTATTCACTGTGGTAACACAATACAGCTTCCTGTGACTCGAACTTTATTGCATCACTTCCTGTGATTAGTCCAGGATAAATACTGGACTGATCAGTTGGATCCTGGAGAGGCATAGAGTAAGACCTCTTTTGTATGTAGCACCTTTTTAGTTGATTAAAGCTTACTTTAAGTTCACCACGCGTAAGGCTCATTCTTACGACATTCACAATATATATTAATGATCTAGACGAGGGAACTAGATGTGATATCTCCAAGTTTGCAGACGACACAAAGCTGGGTGGGCGTGTATGCTGTGAGGAGGATGCAGAGAAACTCCAGTATGATTTGAACAGGTTGGGTGATTGGGCAGATGCAGTATAATGTGGATAAATGCGAGGTTATCCACTTTGGTGGCAAAAACAGGAAGGCAATAGATTGGGAAAATGGGAAGTGCAATGAGACCTGGGTGTCCTTGTGCACCAGTTGCTGAAGGTAAGCATGCAGGTGCAGCAGGCGGTTTAGAAGGCAAATGGTATGTTGGCCTTCATAGCGAGAGGATTCGAGTACAGGAGCAAGGATGTCTTGCTGCAATTGTACAGGGCCTCGGTGAGACCACACTGTCGTAAGAATGAGCCTTACGCGTGGTGAACTTAAAGTAAGCTTTAATCAACTAAAAAGGTGCTACATACAAAAGAGGTCTTACTCTATGCCTCTCCAGGATCCAACTGATCAGCCCAGTATTTATCCTGGACTAATCACAGGAAGTGATGCAATAAAGTTCGAGTCACAGGAAGCTGTATTGTGTTACCACATTCTCCCCCCCCAAAAGATTAGGAGGCCGGGATGAAGTTCGAGTCACAGGAAGCTGTATTGTGTTACCACATTCTCCCTCCATTTCGTAGCCGCTGGACGAGGGAGAGCCGCACCCGTTTGGGTTCTCGTAGCGGTAGAGGGCCCCTAGCCCGTTTACCCGCCGCGGGCCGTGGACCAGAGTCCGAGTGATCCAGCCCGCTCTGTGAGGGGTCAGGACGATCCTGACTGTGTACTGGTGCCCAAACGGGTGTCGGGCAGGGCTGTGGCAGATCCGTTTCTGAGCGTACGGTACGGGGTGGATCGTGGCTGCGCGTGCGAGCCCCGACGAGCTCATAGTCAGTCTGCCCCAGGTCGGCACGCTGGAGTGAGGTACCAGCCGGCGTCAGATCCAGATCGTGATGAGAGGCACCTGGCGAGCCCAGAGATGTGCCTGGTACAATATCATCCCCTGGTGTCCCTCTATGTTTCGGCGGGCAGGGAGCCAGATCCCGCAATGACACGGTAGATTCCCGACCGTCAGGATACCGAATATAGGCGTAGGTAGGGTTGACGTCAGTGAGCTCAACCTCATCTACCAGGGGGTCATTCTTAGACGCCCGAACATATCTTCGGAGTAGCACTGGTCCCGGTGCAGTCAGCCACGACGGGAGAGATATCCCATAGGATGAGCGACGCTGAAATCGGAAGAACCGTTCATGAGGCGTCGTATTTGTGGCGGTCGAAAGGAGGGACCGTGTGGAGTGTAATGCGTCTGGAAGTACTGCTTCCCATTGCTGGTTGGGTAGGCCCCGAGATCTCAAAGCCAGACGTACCGCATTCCAGATGATAGCGTTAAAACGCTCGACTTGCCCATTCCCGACCGGATGATAAGGCGTCGTTCTGCTGGCAGCAATACCCCGTTCCGAGAGATAGGCCTTGAGTTCTCCTGACATAAAAGAAGGGCCCCGATCCGAATGAACATAGGATGCCATGCCACAGAAAGCAAATACCTGCTCAAGGCAGCTGATAACCGTGGTCGTCAGCATATTGGGGCAGGGAAAGGCAAACGGAAAACGGGAATACTCATCGACCATGGTCAATAGATAAGTGTTGCGAGTTGAAGAGGGCAACGGCCCCTTAAAATCGATGCTAAGCCGTTGCATTGGCTGGGTCGCATGTATGAGTATACCACCCGAGGGGCGGAAAAACTGAGGTTTCAATTCCGCACAGACTCTGCAGTCCGAGCACATCTTCTTTACATCCCCGGTAGAGAATGGGAGATTTCGGGACCGCACGAAGTGTAGCATGCGAGTAACGCCCGGATGACACAACCCATCATGGATGTCTACGAGCGTAGAGGGTGCCATGGCGGAGCAGAATGCTCGTGTGAGGGTATCCGGAGCCACATTCTCCTTGCCAGGTCGATAGTGGATGGTGTAACCAAAAGAGGCCAGTTCCAGCCGCCAAAGCTGGATTTTATTATTTTTAATTTTGGTCCGTTTTCGATTATCGAGCATGAAGGCGACCGATCGCTGGTCCGTGATTAAGGTAAAGTGCTGGCGAGCTAGGAGATGAGTCCACTTCCGTACTGCCTCTATGATGGCTGTAGCTTCTTTCTCGACTGGAGGATAATGTAGCTCAGCCCCTTGAAAAGTCCTGGACAAAAATGCCACCGGACGACCTTCCTGATTCAGAGTGGCCGAGATCGCCACCTCCGAGGCATCACACTCAACAACAAAAGGAAGACTCTCATCGATGGAGTGAAGAGCCGCTTTCTCCAACTGTTTTTTCAGGAGATTAAAGGCTGCAACAGCCGCTGTGTCTAGTGGGAATGTGCTGGCCTTCAGTAGAGGTTGGATTCGGTCCGAGAAGTTAGGAATCCATTTAGCATAGTATGCAAACAGGCCGAGGGCCCGGCGCAAGGAGGCCGGATTCTTACGTGGCGGGAGTTCTTGGAGTGGGCGAAGCCTTTCAGGGTCAGGTTTAATGATGCCATTGCCCACACAATAGCCAAGGATGTTGATGGTTGGTTGTGACTCAATGGATTTAGCCGCATTTAATGTCAAATTACGGTGCTGGAGTGCATCCCAAAATCGTTGGAGATTGGCGTCATGTTCCCGCTGATTGCGACCTGCGACAGTAATATTGTCCAGATAAGGAAACGTATCCTTTAAGTCTTCCTGTTTGACCAGGTCATCCATTGCTCGCTGGAAGACAGCCACTCCATTAGTGACCCCAAAGGGGAGGCGACGAAATTGATACAGCCGTCCATTGGCTTCAAAGGCCGTATACTGCTTGTCTGAGACCTTCAAGGGTACCTGATGATAGGCACTTTTCAGATCATATGTTGAGAACACCGTGTACTCAGCCAGTTTATTAACCATATCATCGATGCGCGGCAATGGGTATGCGTCCAAGTCCGTATATTGATTGATGGTCTGTGAATAGTCAATGCACAGCCGTTTCTTGTGAGGTTGTAGAGGGTTCTTAACAATAACGACCTGGGCGCGCCATGGCGACGAACAAGGCTCGATGATATCCTCTGCTAAAAGCCGAGAAATCTCAGCCGCAATAAAAGACTGGTCTTCCTGACTGAAACGTCGTGACTTTGTTATAATCGGTTTGCATCGAGGAGGGATACTGGTAAACAGTGAGGGTTCATCCAGTGAAGCTGCTGACAATGCACAGAACGGTAATCGAGGTCGTATATTAGAAATAGTGAGTTCAGGTTTGGATCCGCCGAACTCAATGGTGAGCTTCTTATGCTGCTTTTGAAAATCTAGCCCTAAGATAAGATCACTACATAAGTCCTTGAGCACCGAAAGCCGGGTGGAGGGATACCTGTGACCATTAAGTGTTATTTCAACCATACAAAAGCCAGAAATTCTGGTATTAAGTGATGACTGAGCCATCGCAATTGCCTGGTCCGATGGGAAAACATGTAGCTTTAACTCTGCAACAATCTGTTCCCTAATGAAACTATCAGTGCTACCTGAGTCAATTAAGGCATCTAAAGTATGTCCATTAATTGATGCTTTTGTAGCTGCATGGAATAGGTTCTGAGGACAAGCAGCTGTAATTGGTGTCGTTGCACAAAGAGTGGCTGAAACTCTAGGTGTGTTTCTTCGAGAGAAAACCCGAGAGGAAGCACGATAGATTTTAGCCGGAACATCTTGATAGGCCCTTACCGGGGCAGTTCGGTAGGACTTAGCTTGATAAGCCCTCGTAGAGGCTCTTGATAGGCAAACCTTTGCAAAATGACCCTTTTTGTTGCAATGACTGCAAAACGCATTGCGAGCAGGGCAGAATTTCCGAGGGTGAAACTCATCACCACAAAAGAAGCATTTCTTAGATTGCCAAGAGGCTGCCACAGTGGGGTCATCATCCTCTTCATCAGTGAAGTCATCAGATTGATCGTCAGGGATAAAGACCTCCCTAATAGAGTTCACCTGTGGCCTCTTAAATTGCCTGACTGTAGTTAAGGCAGTAGACCGAGGTCTGGGCACTGTATAAAGGTCTGCATTTCTTTTTGCCAGATCTAGAGAGCAAGCCATGTCATAAGCTCTCTGAAGCTCAAGTGTCTTACTTTCCAGTAGACGCTGGCGTATAAATGGGGAGGCAAGCCCGCAGATGAAAGCATCACGGATCATTTCTTCACGGTACAGCTCAGCTGAGGCCGCCTGAAAGTTACAGTCCATACTAAGTCTGCGAAGCTCTTGGAGGAATTTATCAATGGATTCCTCCGGCCCTTGTTGGGCTGTAGCTAGTAGATGTCTGGCATAGACCTCATTCGGTGTCTTAGTATATAGTCTTTTAAGCGTCCGAATTGCCTCCTCGTAACTGCCCCATTCCTCGACATACTAAAATACATTCGGGGTGACACAGTTGATGAGTATCCGCAATTTTGAGTCATCATCAGCCTTGCAATATTCGAGAAAATTGTCAAACGTGCGATACCAGTGTTTCCACACCTTACCGGCTGCTGGGGTGTTTGGGTCCAAGTCAAGACGCGATGGTTTAAGGATGTTTTCCATGATGGGTGATTCCCTGGATCCTTAGTTCCGAGTTCGTCCAAAAAGTTTGAGTGCGAAGTTTTTCAAAGTTGATTAAATTGTCGTAAGAATGAGCCTTACGCGTGGTGAACTTAAAGTAAGCTTTAATCAACTAAAAAGGTGCTACATACAAAAGAGGTCTTACTCTATGCCTCTCCAGGATCCAACTGATCAGCCCAGTATTTATCCTGGACTAATCACAGGAAGTGATGCAATAAAGTTCAAGTCACAGGAAGCTGTATTGTGTTACCACACACACCTTGAGTATTGTGTGCAGTTTTGGTCGCCTTATCTGAGGAAGGATGTTCTTGCCATGGAGGGAGTGCAGCGAAGATTCACCAGACTGATACCTGGGATGGCAGGAATGACGTATGAAGAGAGATTGGGTCGATTAGGCTTATATTCGCTAGAGTTTAGAAGAATGAGAGGGGATCTCATTGAAACTTATAAAATTCTAACAGGACTAGACAGACTAGATGCAGGAAGGATGTTCCCGATGGCGGGGTAGTTCAGAACCAGGGGTCACAGTCTAAGGATAAGGGGTAAGCCATTTAGGACTGAGATGAGGAGGAATTTCTTCACCCAGAGAGTGGTGAACCTGTGGAATTCTCTACCACAGAAGGCAGTTGAGGCCAATTCATTGAATATATTCAAGAAGGAGTTAGATATATTTCTTAAGGCTAAGGGGATCAAGGGATATGGGGAGAAAGCAGGGACAGGGTACTGAATTGGATGATCAGCCATGATCGCATTGAATGGTGGAGCAGGCTCGAGGGGCCGAATGGCCTACTCCTGCTCCTATCTTCTGTGTCTATGTTTCTATGTTTCTGGACCCAGAGCTCAGTCCCGGACTAAACTCCGAGCCCAGAGCTCACTCCGGGTTTAAACCCCGAGCCCAGAGCTCACTTCGGGTTTAAATCCGAGCCCAGAGCTCACTCCGGGTTTAAACCCCGAGCCCAGAGCTCACTCCGGGTTTAAACCCCGAGCCCAGAGCTCACTCCAGGGTACTGGCACTAGTGGAGGTGATTATTTGCCTGTACAGGTATTGTGTATGCCCCCCCCAGGGGTACTGGTACTGACTACAATCGACCTCGAGGTCACAAAGGGGAAAATTAGCTCTGGCTCCTGCTCCCGATCACTCACTAGTGACCAGTGACCTCCCCTGGAAGGTTCTGTGCAGCTCACGCATGAGGACTGGCCTCTTCGGTAAGGTACCAGTGAGGAGCTGGTGCCTAAGGATCTGCACCTCAGTAAGAATCAGCGCCTTTAGAAGAGAAGGGGAGAGAACCGGGTAAGAAACTGTGTGAGCAGCAATTATCAGCCCTGCCCGCCATGTGGTACGGTGTCTGGGACTGGATAATAAGCAGGCTCTGTTACTGGCCCACGCATGATTGATGCAGTCTGTGAGGTTTCACGCCAGTCTGTTATTTGATGATAGCTGACTGGCACTGACTGTGTCTCCCATGTGACATACAGCACTCCTGAACTAAGAAAACACCAACTGCAAAAGACAGATGGCATTTTAAGTGAGGAATCCACAAACAGTTTGGTCTTGAAGTTTACTTGTGTTTTATTATTTCTGTACTGTCCATACTTTATGTGTACAAGAGAAAATCTAATCTGTGTCCTAAACAGGCCACGAATTTGGGGACAGGGCCGATTAATGGCAAAAGAATTTCATAAGCTGTCCACGATGGAATAGACATGACTACTGCCCCCCTCCCCTCTCTGTGGCCAGAGGGTATAGGGTCTTCACTCTCATTTCCTTTTGGTACCAAGGGACAGAACATAACCTCCCAATTATTCTATCAGTGTTTGTTCCTTTCGAGCTCAGGGTGATCTATTTCACTAGTGTGAGTTTTAATTTTCTGCCTTTCATCACCAACCATCCAAAAATAAACTTTCATCTTCTAACGGAGTGTGACAGAGGTGAGTGTTGATAGCATTCGGCTCATGCACACCCTGAGCTATACTCCGCGACACAAAACAGCCAGTGTGCTGCTGGATCGAATGATCACAACCTTTCAGCACGTCTGCCTGTATCACGCTTCACCTCGTTCATCTCTGTCACGCTGGGTTCACTTAGTCTTGGCGCCGATCTGTTACTGAAGCACATCATTCACACAGACTGCTGCCTGCATTCCCCCAATACAAAGTGGAGACACCCATCATACCTGCGCTTAATCCTGTATTCAACAGTCCTGATCACACACTCAGACTCCATCAGGATCTCCTTGACGGACATAATGTCAAACTCTTGCCAACTTCCCATCACCGGCTCAATCCATTCATGCGTTGTAAAGACAAAAAAATGCCTGGTTTCCTCATCAATAAACAACACATTCCCCAATACTCTCAATAGTGGCATCAAGCGTGTACTGTCAACAGGAAGATCAGTTAGACAGATGGATTCCTGGAAAAACTTCTCACCCCCATGATTAAATTATCACGTTTGGTGAATATTTCTACCAATGGATTTGCAGGATCTTGCGGAGGCAGCGTTGGTGGTACCTCTCCAGTGCTTTGAGGTGCCTGCTGTACATGGTCCATGTCTCTGAGGCATACAGGAGGGCGGGTATCACTGCTGCTCTGTAGACCATGAGCTTGGTGCCGGGTTTGAGGTCCTCGTCTTCAAACTCTCTTCATCAGGCGACCGAAGGCTGCAGTGGCACACTGAAGGCGGTGTTGGACTTCGTCATCGACATCTGCCCTTGTTTGACAGTAGGCTCCCGAGGTATGGAAAGTGGTCCACGTTGTCCAAGGCCTTGTCATGGATTTTGATAATCGGGGTGCAGTACTGTGTGGCGGGGGCAGGTTGGTAGAGGACCTTTGTCTTACGGTTGTTTAGTGTAAGGCCCATGCTCTCGTACGCTTCGGTGAAGGTGTTAACGATGGTTTGGAGTTCGACCTCCGAGTGTGCGCAGACACAAGCGTCGTCTGCATACTGTAATTCGACGACAGAGGAAGGGACGACCTTGGATCTGGACTGGAGGCGACGGAGGTTGAACAGTTTCCCGTTTGTTCTGTAAATTAGATCCACTCCAGCGGGGAGCTTACTGAGGGTGAGATGGAGCCTTGCCGCAAGGAAGATCGGGAAGAGCGTTGGTATGATGACACAGCCTTGCTTGACCCCGGTCCGTACATGGCAGAATAGGCGCACCAACGTCAGTGTTCTCGCTCAGGCCAACATCCCCAGCATCGAAGCTTTGACCACGCTCGATCAGCTCTGATGGACGGGTCACATTGTCCGCATGCCCGATACGAGACTCCCAAAACAAGCGCTCTACTCGGAGCTCTGACACGGCAACAGAGCCCCAGGTGGGCAGAGGAAACGCTCAAGGACACCCTCAAAGCCTCCTTGAAAAAGTGCAACATCCCCACCGACACCTGGGAATCCCTGGCCCAAGACCGTACAAAGTGGAGGAGAAGCATCCGGGAAGGCGCAGAATACCTCGAATCTCTTCGCCGGGAGCAAGCGGAGGCCAAGCGCAAACAGCGGAAGGAGCGCACGTCAACCCAAGCACCCCACCCGCCCCTTCAACAACTGTCTGCCCCACCTGTGACAGAGACTGTAGGTCCCGCATTGGACTCATCAGTCACCTGAGAACTCATTTTTAATGTGGAAGCAAGTTGTCTTCGGTTCCGAGGGACTGCCAAAGAAGGAGAAGAAGAAGAATATTTCTGCTCATCAAGTTGGAATATGTTAGGGCTGAAGAATGGATCAGGTTTCCATTATTTGCTCCCAGTGTCAGCATCAAGCGATCCCAGGGCAGGTACAGCACGGGTAAGATAAAGACTAAAGCTCCCTCTACACTGTCCCATCAAACACTCCCGCGGCAGGTACAGCACGGGTTAGATACAGAGTAAAGCTCCCTCTACACTGTCCCATCAAACACTCCCAGGGCAGGTACAGCACGGGTTAGATACAGAGTAAAGCTCCCTCTACACTGTCCCATCAAACACTCCCAGGGCAGGTACAGCACGGGTTAGATACAGAATAAAGCTCCCTCTACACTGTCCCATCAAACACTCCCAGTGCAGGTACAGCACGGGTTAGATACAGAGTAAAGCTCCCTCTACACTGTCCCATCAAACACTCCCAGGGCAGGTACAGCACGGGTTAGATACAGAGTAAAGCTCCCTCTACACTGTCCCAACAAACACTCCCGGGGCAGGTACAGCACGGGTTAGATACAGAGTAAAGCTCCCTCTACACTGTCCCATCAGCGAGTGGTCAGTGCTGTGGATGGGATTACATCCATCCTAATTAGTTCTACAAAGAAAAAAGAGCATGGGGGAGAAATTCAGTATCGCCCCATTTGGGGCGTAATTATCGGCCGGGCGCAAAGATTAGCGCCTGGCGCTAATTATCGCCTCCGACTGCAAACTTGGCTTTTATCGCCCCGGAGGTGATTGGAGAGCTAAATCAGGCGCAACACACCTGTCTTAAGGCGCAAAGGCCGAGGAGCGAGGCGCTAACTCAGAGCGCTGGCGAAGCTCATGTGATGTCAGTCAGCAATGGAACACAGACACAATGTCGCCGGCCAGTTCTTAAAGGGGAGGGTTGATCTTGTTCTCCATCCACATCCTGCTCGTTGCAGCCTTGAAACGCGGCCTGGAGAGACCTGTACATCAAATCTGCTGGAAAGAACAATGGAGAGAATCAGGGAAAGAGCTCAGAGTGCAGCCCCCAGAGTCTCTTCTAAATCGATACAAGGAAGGGCAAATCAAAATGAACCTGCAAAGTGCTGCTCAGTACCCAAAACTCCTTCACACAGCGTTGAATCTGTCCAGAAGTCTCTCTCTCTCTCTCTCTCAGAATGCGTGGTGCAAAAATGTAACCAACAAAAAAAGGCAGGAAGCAGTCGCCTTTAAATAGCGCTCCCCCAGTCCCTTCCTGACTGCAAAACGCTCCCCTCAACCTGTCGCTGCTAGCGGCAGACGGTAAGGCAGGGGGCGCCACTCAATATCCCTTCCGGGGCGTTGCATACTCGACTGACGTCACGATCTGCCGGCGCAGGAGATCGTGGCGGTAGTGTTTAGCGCCGCTGCAAAATGTCTAGTTAATTTCGTGAGCGGCGCAAACATCGCCGCCCATGGGCGCTAGTTGCTTTGCGCCCCATTAGCGCCCTCTTAAGGCGCTAACGGGAGGCCCAAACGAACTGAATTTTTCCCCCCATATGTTTAATGTTGCTATAAATAGTAATTAGGTACTAGTTTGAGTGGCTACATTTAAGTGTGACTGAATATCTGAAGTTAAACATTTCCTCATCTGTGCAGGATGTGCAAATGAATTTCTCAGACACAGCAGTAACGGGGATAAGAGGCTTGTATCAATCCGTACTGCAGAGAGATGTAACACTCCACATTGCAGCTCGGACTCTTGGCCTAGGATCAGTGCACATTCACTGCTTTAGTAATCCGAGAGTCTGAGGGAATCCCAGCAGTCGAATCAGCACATGTTTCCTTTCCAGTGGCGGTGGGGGGGGCGAGGGGGGGGGGAACGAGACACAGTGTGATTCATGTCTGTAGGCAGGACAGGCTTAGACTCAGACACGTCACTGAAATACCAGCCTCTGTACTTCAGGAAGCTCTTAAAGAGTAAAAGTGTAACACATGATCTCAGAAAAGAGCAATGAAGGAATTCACCCTCCCAGGCCAACGGGAACAGGATATCTGCTGCACGCCTCCCCCAATCCAATCAGCCTACCTTGGGAACAAGCCAAGTAGCAATGGAAACTCAACATTTCAAACCCATTTTAAAAGTATCTCCACCCCTGGTAATCACATCACTTCACCTCAAACTGCTCTCCAACTGTCCCTTCGTCTCCCAAAGGTGCTGACGTCTCCTGAGGGATAGGGTCCACGACCATTCCTCAGGTGTGAACTGAGACAGTGGCCCTGATTTTAATTCCCCCTACCTGACAGAAACTGGGTATGGGTTGGCCAGAAGATGTGGGCAGGTAAGAGTTGGACTGGAAGGTGAGGGCAGGTAAATGACCTGATTCTGTGTTTTGATGTGTTTCCGAGATCTCTGCGCCTCTTGCGCATCCCTGATTTCTATTGCCCTACCATTGGCGGGCGTGTTTTCAGCTGCCTAGGCCCTAAGTTCTGGAATTCACTCCCTAAACCTCTCCGCCTTTCTTTCCTTTTAAGACGCTCCTTAAAACCTAGCTCTTTGACCAAGCTTTTGGTTACCTGGCCTAATATCTCTATGAGGTTCGGTGTCAAATATTTGCTTGATTACGCTCCTTTAGTGCCTTGGGGCGTTTTACTATAATAAAGGCGCTATAAAAATGCATATTGTTGGTTAAGGGATAAATATTGGCCAGGACAATGCTATCTTCATCAAATAGTGCCGTGGGATCCTGAGAGAGCAGACTTAGGCCTCCTTTTAACGTCTCATCTGAAAGACGGCGCCTCTGACAGTGCAGCGCTCCCTTAGTACTGCCCCTCCGACAGTGCAGTGCTCCCTCAGTACTGCCCCTCCGACAGTGCAGCGCTCCCTCAGTACTGCCCCTCCGACAGTGCGGCGCTCCCTCAGTACTGCCCCTCCGACAGTGCAGCGCTCCTGCAGTACTGCCCCTCCGACAGTGCAGCGCTCCCTCAGTACTGCCCCTCCGACAGTGCAGCGCTCCCTCAGTACTGCCCATCCGACAGTGCAGCCCTCCGACAGTGCGGAGCTCCCTCAGTACTGCCCCTCTGACAGTGCAGCGCTCCCTCAGTACCGCCCCTCTGACAGTGCAGCGCTCCTGCAGTACCGCCCCTCCGACAGTGTGGCGCTCTCTCAGTACCGCCCCGCCGACAGTGCGGTGCTCCCTCAGTACCGCCCCTCCGACAGTGCAGCGCTCCTGCAGTACCGCCCCTCCGACAGTGCGGCGCTCTCTCAGTACCGCCCCGCCGACAGTGCGGCGCTCCCTCAGTACCGCCCCTCCGACAGTGCAGCGCTCCTGCAGTACCGCCCCTCCGACAGTGCGGCGCTCTCTCAGTACCGCCCCGCCGACAGTGCGGCGCTCCCTCAGTACTGCCCCTCCGACAGTGCGGAGCTCCCTCAGTACTGCCCCTCCGACAGTGCGGCGCTCCCTCAGCACTGCCCCTCCGACAGTGCGGCGCTCCCTCAGTACTGCCCCTCCGACAGTGCGGCGCTCCCTCAGTACTGCCCCTCCGACAGTGCAGCACTGTATATAATCTCTGTATGTAATACTATACATAATCACTGTAAATAATCTCTTTTTTTATTCGTGGACATCGCTGGCGAGCCCAGCATTTATTGCCCATCCCTAATTGCCCTTGAGAAGGTGGTGATAAGCCGCCTTCTTGAACCGCTGCAGTCCCTGTGGTGAACAGGTTGGGTGATTGGGCAGATGCAGGGCAGATGCAGTATAATGTGGATAAATGCGAGGTTATCCACTTTGGTGACAAAAACAGGAAGACAGATTATTATCTGAACGGCAATAGATTGGGAAAAGGGGAAGTGCAACGAGACCTGGGTGTCCTTGTGCACCAGTCGCTGAAGGTAAGCATGCAGGTGCAGCAGGCGGTTAAGAAGGCAAATGGTATGTTGGCCTTCATAGCAAGAGGATTCGAGTACAGGAGCAAGGATGTCTTGCTGCAGTTGTACAGGGCCTTGGCGAGACCACACCTTGAGTATTGTGTGCAGTTTTGGTCGCCTTATCTGAGGAAGGATGTTCTTGCCATGGAGGGAGTGCAGTGAAGATTCACCAGACTGATATCTGGGATGGCAGGAATGACGTATGAAGAGAGATTGGGTCGATTAGGCTTATATTCACTAGACTTTAGAAGAATGAGAGGGGATCTCATTGAAACTTATAAAATTCTAACAGGACTAGACAGACTAGATGCAGGAAGGATGTTCCCGATGGTGGGGAAGTCCAGAACCAGAGGTCACAGTCTAAGGATAAGGGATAAGCCATTTAGGACTGAGATGAGGAGGAATTTCTTCACCCAGAGAGTGGTGAACCTGTGGAATTCTCTACCACAGAAGGCAGTTGAGGCCAATTCATTAAATATATTCAAGAAGGAGTTAGATATATTTCTTAAGGCTAAAGGGATATGGGGAGAAAGCAGGGACAGGGTACTGAATTTGGGTGATCAACCATGATCTCATTAAATGGCGGAACAGGCTCGAGGAGCCGAATGGCCTACTTCTATGTTTCTATGAAGGTACTCCCACAGTGCTGTTAGGGAGTTCTAGGATTTTGAGCCAACGACAATGAAGGAACGGCGATATATTTCCATGTCAGGATAGTGTGTGACTTGGAGGTGGAACTTGGAGGGGATGATGTTCCCATGCCCCTGCTGCCCTTGTCCTTCTAGGTGGTAGAGGTCATGGGTTTGGGAGGTGCTGTCGAAGAAGCCTTAGCGAGTTGCTGCAGTGCATCTTGTAGATGGTACACACTGCAGACACGGTGCGCCGGTGGTGGAGGGAGTGAATGTTTAAGGTGGTGGATGGGGTGCCAATCCAGTGGGCTGCTTTGTCCTGGATGGTGTCGAGCTTCTTGAGTGTTGTTGGAGCTGCACTCATCCAGGCAAGTGGAGAGTATTCCATCACACTCCTTACTTGTGCCTTGTAGATGGTGGAATGGCTTTGGGGAGTCAGGAGGTGAGACACTCGCCGCAGAATACACAGCCTCTGGCCTGCTCTTATAGCCACAGTATTTATGGGGCTAGTCCAGTTAAGTTTCTGGTCAATGGTGACCCCCAGGATGTTGATGGTGGGGGATTCAGCGATGGTAATGCCGTTGAATGTCAAGGGGTGGTGGTTACACTCTCGCTTATTGGATATAGTCATTGCCTGGCACTTGTGTGGTGTGAATGTTACCTGCAATTTATCAGCCCAAGCCTCAATGTCGTCCAAGTCATGCTGCATGCGGGCATGGACTGCTTCATTATCTGAGGTGTTGCGAATGGCACTGAACACTGTGCAGTCATCAGCGAACATCCCCACTTCTGACCTTATGATGGAGGGAAGGTCATTGATGAATCAGCTGAAGATGGTTGGGCCTAGGTCACTGCCCTGAGGAACTCCTACAACTGCAACCATCTTCCTTTGTGCTAGGTATGACTCCAGCCAGTGGAGAGTTTGCCCCCTGATTCCCATCGACTTCAATTTTACTAGGGCTCTTTGATGCCACACTCGGTCAAATGCTGCCTTGATGTCAAGGGCAGTCACTCTCATCTCACCTCTGAAATTCAGCTCTTTTGTCCATGTTTGGACCAAGGCTGTAATGAGGTCTGGAGCCGAGTGTTGCTGGTTGAACCCAAACTGAGCATCAGTGAGCAGATTATTGGTGAGTAAGTGCCGCTTGATAGCAATGTCACTGACACCTTCCATCACTTTGCTGATGATTGAGAGTAGATGGGGTGGTAACTGGCCAGATTGGATGTCCTGCTCTTTGTGCACAGGACATACCCAGGCAGCTTTCCACATTGTCGGGTAGATGCCAGTGTTGTAGCTGTACTGGAACAGCTTGGCTAGAGGCGCTAGTTCTGGAGCACAAGTCTTCAGCACGATAGCCGGGATGTTGTCAGGGCCCATAGCCTTTGCTGTATCCAGTGCACTCAGTCGTTTCTTGAAATCACGTGGAGTGAATCGATTTGGCTGAAGACTGGCTTCTGTGATGGCAGGGACCTCAGGAGGAGGCCGAGATGGATCATCCACTCGGCACTTCTGGCTGAAGATGGTTGCAAACACTTCAGCCTTGTCTTTTGCACTCGCGTGCTGGGCTCTTCCAACATTGAGGATGGGGATATTCATGGAGCCTCCTCCTCCCCCCGTTAGTTGTTTAATTGTCCACCACCTCACAACTGGATGTGGCAGGACTGCAGAGCTTTGATCTAATCCGTTGGTTGTGGAATCGTTTAGCTCTGTCTATAGCATGCTGCTTCTGCTGTTTAGCATGCATGTAGTCCTGTGTTGCAGCATCCCCAGATTGGCAACTCATTTTTAGGTACTCTTGGTGCTGCTCCTGGCATGTTCTTCTCCACTCTTCATTAGACCAGGGTTGGTCTCCTGGCTTTATGGTAATGGTAGAGTGAGGGATATGCCGGGCCATGAGGTTACAGATTGTGGTGGAATACAATTCTGCTGCTGCCGATGGCCCACAGCGCCTCATGGATGCCCAGTTTAGAGCTGTTAGATCTGTTCTGAATCTATCCTATTTAGCAAGGTGGTAAAGAAAGAAAGAAAGACTTGCATTTATATAGCGCCTTTCACGACCACCAGACGTCCCAAAGTGCTTTACAGCCAATGAAGTATTTTTTGAAGTGTAGTCACTGTTGTAATGTAGTGTCGCACAACATGATGGAGGGTGTCCTCAGTGTGAAGACGGGACTTCATCTCCACAAGGACTGTGCGTTGGTCACTGCTACCAATACTGTCATGGACAGATGCATCTATGACAGGTAGATTGGTGAGGACGAGGTCAAGTAGGTTTTTCCCTCGTGTTGGTTCTCTCACCACCTGCCGCAGGCCCAGTCTGGCAGCTATGTCCTTCAGGACTCGGCCAGCTTGGTCAGTAGTGGTGCTACCAAGCCACTCTTGGTGATGGACATTGAAGTTCCCCAACCAGAGTACATTCTGTGCTACCCTCAGTGCTTCTTCCAAGTGGTGTTCAACATGGCGGAGTACTGATTCATCAGCTGAGGGAGGGTGGTAGGTGGTAATCAGCAGGAGGTTTCCTTGCCCATGCTTGACCCGAAGCCATGAGACTTCGTGGGGTCCAGAGTCAAAGTTGAGCACTCCCAGGGCCACCCCCTCATGACTGTATACCACTGTGCCGCCACCCCTGGTGGGACAGGACCGACCCAGGGATGGTGATGGAGGAGTCTGGGACATTGGCTGAAAGGTATGATTCTGTGAGTATGACTATGTCAGTCTGTTGCTTGACTAGTCGGTGCGACAGCTCTCCCAATTTTGGCACAAGTCCCCAGATGTTAGTGAGGAGGACTTTGCAGAGTCGACTGGGCTGGGTGTGCCGTTGTCATGCCGGTGCCTAGGTCGATGCTGGGTGGTCCGTCTGGTTTTATTCTTATTATTGTTTCTTGTAGCGGAGGGCAGTTAAGAGTCAACCACATTACAGTGGGTCTGGAGTCACATATAGGCCAGTCCGGGTAAGGACAGCATTTTTCCTTCCCTAAAGGACATTATTGAACCAGATGGGTTTTTATGACAATCCGGTAGTTTCATGGTCACCATTACAGATACGAGCTTTTTATTCCAGATTTATTTAATTAATTGATTAATTGGTGGGATTTGAACTGATGTTCCGGGATCATTAATCCCGACCTCTGGATTACTAGTCCAGTAGCATAACCACGATGCTATTGTACCCTAATCGCTAAAGAATTACTGTGAATAATCACAGTAAATAGTCACTAGAGAAAATCACATTAAATAGTTACTGTAAATAGTCACATTAAATAATCACAGTAGTCACTATAGAGAATCACAATAAATAATCACTGTAAATAGTCACATTAAATAGTCACTGTAGAGAATCACAGTAAATAGTCACTGTAGAGAATCACTGTAAATAATCACAGTAAATAGTCACTGTATAGAATCACTGTAAATAGTCACTGTAGAGAATCACTGTAAATAGTCACAGTAAATAGTCACTGTAAATAGTCACAGTAAATAGTCACTATAAATAGGCACTGTAGAGAATCACTGTAAATAGTCACAGTAAATAGTCACTGTATAGAATCACTGTAAATAGTCACAGTAAATAGTCACTGTATAGAATCACTGTAAATAGTCACTGTATAGAATCACTGTAAATAGTCACAGTAAATAGTCACAGTAAATAGTCACTGTATAGAGTCACTGTAAATAGTCACTGTAAATAGTCACTGTAAATAGTCACAGTAAATAGTCACAGTAAATAGTCACAGTAAATAGTCACTGTATAGAATCACTGTAAATAGTCACAGTAAATAGTCACAGTAAATAGTCACAGTAAATAGTCACTGTAGAGAATCACTGTAAATAATCACAGTAAATAGTCACTGTATAGAATCACTGTAAATAGTCACTGTAGAGAATCACTGTAAATAGTCACAGTAAATAGTCACTGTAAATAGTCACAGTAAATAGTCACTATAAATAGGCACTGTAGAGAATCACTGTAAATAGTCACAGTAAATAGTCACTGTATAGAATCACTGTAAATAGTCACAGTAAATAGTCACTGTATAGAATCACTGTAAATAGTCACTGTATAGAATCACTGTAAATAGTCACAGTAAATAGTCACAGTAAATAGTCACAGTAAATAGTCACTGTATAGAGTCACTGTAAATAGTCACAGTAAATAGTCACAGTAAATAGTCACAGTAAATAGTCACAGTAAATAGTCACAGTAAATAGTCACTGTATAGAATCACTGTAAATAGTCACAGTAAATAGTCACAGTAAATAGTCACAGTAAATAGTCACAGTAAATAGTCACTGTATAGAATCACTGTAAATAGTCACAGTAAATAGTCACAGTAAATAGTCACTGTAGAGAATCACTGTAAATAGTCACTGTATAGAATCACAGTAAATAGTCACTGTAAATAATCACAGTAAATATCACTGTAAATAGTCACTGTATAGAATCACAGTAAATAATCACTGTAAATAGTCACAGTAAATAATCACTGTAAATAGTCACTGTAGAGAATCACCGTAAATAGTCACTGTAAATAATCACAGTAAATATCACAGTAAATAGTCACTGTATAGAATCACAGTAAATAATCACAGTAAATAGTCACTGTAGAGATTCGCTGTAAATAGTCACTGTAAATAATCACAGTAAATAGTCACTGTAGAGAACCACAGTAAATAGTCACTGTAAATAGTCACTGTAAATAGTCACAGAAATAGTCACAGTAAATAGTCACAGTAAAAAGTCACAGTAAAAAGTCACAGTAAATAATCACAGTAAATAGTCACTGTAGAGAATCACTGTAGAGAATCACTGTAGAGAATCACAGTAAATAGTCACAGTAAATAGTCACAGTAAATAGTCACAGTAAATAGTCACTGTAAATAGTCACTGTAGAGAATCACAGTAAATAGTCACTGTAGAGAATCACAGTAAATAATCACAGTAAATAGTCACTGTAGAGAATCGCAGTAAATAGTCACTGTAAATATCACAGTAAATAGTCACTGTAGAGAATCACAGTAAATAGTCACTGTAGAGAATCACAGTAAATAATCACAGTAAATAGTCACTGTAGAGAATCGCAGTAAATAGTCACTGTAAATATCACAGTAAATAGTCACTGTAGAGAATCACAGTAAATAGTCACTGTAGAGAATCGCTGTACATAGTCACAGTAAATAGTCACTGTAAATAGTCACTAGAGAATCGCAGTAAATAGTCACTGTAAATAGTCACTGTAAATATCACAGTAAATAGTCACTGTAGAGAATCACAGTAGTCACTGTAGAGAATCGCTGTACATAGTCACAGTAAATAGTCACTGTAAATAGTCACTAGAGAATCGCAGTAAATAGTCACTGTAAATAGTCACTGTAAATAGTCACTGTAAATATCACAGTAAATAGTCACTGTAGAGAATCACAGTAAATAATCACAGTAAATAGTCACTGTAGAGAATCGCTGTACATAGTCACAGTAAATAGTCACTGTAAATAGTCACTGTAGAGAATCGCTGTAAATAGTCACAGTAAATAGTCACAGTAAATAGTCACAGTAAATAGTCACAGTAAATAGTCACTGTAAATAGTCACTGTAAATAGTCACTGTAAATAGTCACTGTAGAGAATCACAGAAATAATCACAGTAAATAATCACTGTAGAGAATCACAGTAAATAATCACAGTAAATAGTCACTGTAGAGAATCGCTGTAAATAGTCACAGTAAATAGTCACTGTAGAGAATCGCTGTAAATAGTCACAGTAAATAGTCACAGTAAATAATCACAGTAAATAGTCACTGTAGAGAATCGCTGTAAATAGTCACAGTAAATAGTCACTGTAAATAATCACAGTAAATATCACAGTAAATAGTCACTGTAGAGAATCACAGTAAATAATCACAGTAAATAGTCACACTAGAGAATCGCTGTAAATAGTCACAGTAAATAGTCACTGTAGAGAATCATTGTAAATAGGCACTGTAGAGAATCACTGTAAATAGTCATTGTAAATAGTCATTGTAAATAGTCATTGTAAATAGGCACAGTAAATAGTCACATTAAATAATCACAGTAAATAGTCACTGTAGAGAATCGCTGTAAATAGGCACAGTAAATAGTCACTGTAGAGAATCACAGTAAATAGTCACTGTAAATAGTCACTGTAAATAGTCACTGTAAATAGTCACTGTATAGAATCACAGTAAATAGTCACACTAAATAATTACAGTAAATAGTCACAGTAAATAGTCACTGTAGAGAATCACTGTAAATAGGCACTGTAAATAGTCATTGTAAATAGGCACAGTAAATAATCACATTAAATAATCACAGTAAATAGTCACTGTAGAGAATCACAGTAAATAGTTACTGTAAATAGTCACTGTAAATAGTCCCTGTAAATAGTCATTGTAAATAGGCACAGTAAATAGTCACATTAAATAATCACAGTAAATAGTCACTGTAAATAATCACAGTAAATATCACAGTAAATAATCACAGTAAATAATCACTGTAGACAATCACAGTAAATAGTCACAGTAAATAGTCACTGTAGAGAATCATTGTAAATAGTCACTGTAGAGAATCACTGTAAATAGTCATTGTAAATAGTCATTGTAAATAGTCATTGTAAATAGGCACAGTAAATAGTCACATTAAATAATCACAGTAAATAGTCACTGTAGAGAATCGCTGTAAATAGGCACAGTAAATAGTCACTGTAGAGAATCACAGTAAATAGTCACTGTAAATAGTCACTGTAAATAGTCACTGTAAATAGTCACTGTAAATAGTCACTGTATAGAATCACAGTAAATAGTCACACTAAATAATTACAGTAAATAGTCACAGTAAATAGTCACTGTAGAGAATCACTGTAAATAGGCACTGTAAATAGTCATTGTAAATAGGCACAGTAAATAATCACATTAAATAATCACAGTAAATAGTCACTGTAGAGAATCACAGTAAATAGTTACTGTAAATAGTCACTGTAAATAGTCCCTGTAAATAGTCATTGTAAATAGGCACAGTAAATAGTCACATTAAATAATCACAGTAAATAGTCACTGTAAATAATCACAGTAAATATCACAGTAAATAATCACAGTAAATAATCACTGTAGACAATCACAGTAAATAGTCACAGTAAATAGTCACTGTAGAGAATCACAGTAAATAGTCACAGTAAATAGTCACTGTAGAGAATCACAGTAAATAGTCACAGTAAATAGTCACTGTAGAGAATCACTGTAAATAGTCACAGTAAATAGTCATTGTAAATAGTTACTGTAAATAGTCACTGTAGAGAATCACTGTAAATAGTCACAGTAAATTGTCACTGTAAATAGTCACTGTAAATATGATGTGAAGATGCCGGTGGTGGACAAATGTGAGAAGTCGCACAACTCCAGGTTATAGTCCAACAGTTTTATTTGAAATCACAAGCTTTCGGAGCACAGTAAATAATCACAGTAAATAGTCACTGTAGAGAATCACAGTAAATAGTCACTGTAAATAATCACAGTAAATATCACAGTCAATAATCACAGTAAATAATCACTGTAGAGAATCACTGTAAATAGTCACAGTAAATAGTCACTGTAGAGAATCACAGTAAATAGTCACTGTAAATAGTCACTGTAAATAGTCACTGTAAATAGTCACTGTAAATAGTCACTGTATAGAATCACAGTAAATAGTCACACTAAATAATTACAGTAAATAGTCACAGTAAATAGTCACTGTAGAGAATCACTGTAAATAGGCACTGTAAATAGTCATTGTAAATAGGCACAGTAAATAATCACATTAAATAATCACAGTAAATAGTCACTGTAGAGAATCACAGTAAATAGTTACTGTAAATAGTCACTGTAAATAGTCCCTGTAAATAGTCATTGTAAATAGGCACAGTAAATAGTCATTGTAAATAATCACAGTAAATAGTCACTGTAAATAATCACAGTAAATATCACAGTAAATAATCACAGTAAATAATCACTGTAGACAATCACAGTAAATAGTCACAGTAAATAGTCACTGTAGAGAATCATTGTAAATAGTCACTGTAGAGAATCACTGTAAATAGGCACTGTAGAGAATCACTGTAAATAGTCATTGTAAATAGTCATTGTAAATAGTCATTGTAAATAGGCACAGTAAATAGTCACATTAAATAATCACAGTAAATAGTCACTGTAGAGAATCGCTGTAAATAGGCACAGTAAATAGTCACTGTAGAGAATCACAGTAAATAGTCACTGTAAATAGTCACTGTAAATAGTCACTGTAAATAGTCACTGTATAGAATCACAGTAAATAGTCACACTAAATAATTACAGTAAATAGTCACAGTAAATAGTCACTGTAGAGAATCACTGTAAATAGGCACTGTAAATAGTCATTGTAAATAGGCACAGTAAATAATCACATTAAATAATCACAGTAAATAGTCACTGTAGAGAATCACAGTAAATAGTTACTGTAAATAGTCACTGTAAATAGTCCCTGTAAATAGTCATTGTAAATAGGCACAGTAAATAGTCACATTAAATAATCACAGTAAATAGTCACTGTAAATAATCACAGTAAATATCACAGTAAATAATCACAGTAAATAATCACTGTAGACAATCACAGTAAATAGTCACAGTAAATAGTCACTGTAGAGAATCACAGTAAATAGTCACAGTAAATAGTCACTGTAGAGAATCACAGTAAATAGTCACAGTAAATAGTCACTGTAGAGAATCACTGTAAATAGTCACAGTAAATAGTCATTGTAAATAGTTACTGTAAATAGTCACTGTAGAGAATCACTGTAAATAGTCACAGTAAATTGTCACTGTAAATAGTCACTGTAAATATGATGTGAAGATGCCGGTGGTGGACAAATGTGAGAAGTCGCACAACTCCAGGTTATAGTCCAACAGTTTTATTTGAAATCACAAGCTTTCGGAGCACAGTAAATAATCACAGTAAATAGTCACTGTAGAGAATCACAGTAAATAGTCACTGTAAATAATCACAGTAAATATCACAGTCAATAATCACAGTAAATAATCACTGTAGAGAATCACTGTAAATAGTCACAGTAAATAGTCACTGTAGAGAATCACAGTAAATAGTCACAGTAAATAGTCATTGTAAATAGGCACAGTAAATAGTCACATTAAATAATCACAGTAAATAGTCACTGTAGAGAATCACAGTAAATATCACAGTAAATAATCACAGTAAATAATCACTGTAGACAATCACTGTAAATAGTCACAGTAAATATCACAGTAAATAATCACAGTAAATAGTCACTGTAGTCACAGTAAATAATCACAGTAAATAATCACTGTAGACAATCACTGTAAATAATCACTGTAGACAATCACTGTAAATAATCACAGTAAATATCACAGTAAATAATCACAGTAAATAATCACTGTAAATATCACAGTAAATAATCACTGTAAATAATCACTGTAAATATCACAGTAAATAATCACTGTAAATAATCACTGTAAATATCACAGTAAATAATCACTGTAGACAATCACAGTAAATAGTCATTGTAAATAGTTACTGTAAATAGTCACAATAAATAGTCATTGTAAATAGTCACTGCAGAGTCACAGTAAATTTCTGGGGAATCTGTTGCTAGGGGGAGTCCGGGCTGTTTCCGGGTCGGGCCGTTCAGTTCCGGGTGGTGGAGCGGCGATGGCGGCGCCCCTGGAGCTGTTCTGCTGGAAGGGGGACTGGGGCCTGCCGTCCGTGGACAGCGAGAGCCTGACGGTGCTGGTAGGCGGGGACTGGGGACTGGGGTGCCGGGGTCTGCCGTCCGTGGACAGCGAGAGCCTGACGGTGCTGGTAGGCGGGGACTGGGGCCGGGGTCTGCCGTCCGTGGACAGCGAGAGCCTGACGGTGCTGGTAGGCGGGGACTGGGGCCGGGGTGCCGGGGTCTGCCGTCCGTGGACAGCGAGAGCCTGACGGTGCTGGTAGGCGGGGACTGGGGCCGGAGCCGGGGACTGGGGCCTGCCGTCCGTGGACAGCGAGAGCCTGACGGTGTTGGTAGGCGGGGACTGGGCGGGGCCGGGGTCTGCCGTCCGTGGGCAACACGGTGGTATAGTGGTTAGCACTGGTGCCTCACAGCGCCAGGGACCCGGGTTCGAATCCGGCCTCAGGTGACTGTCTGTGTGGAGTTTGCACATTCTCCCCCGTGTCTGCGTGGGTTTCCTCCGGGTGCTCCGGTTTCCTCCCACAGTCCAAAAATGTGCGGGTTAGGTTGATTTGGCTATGATAAATTGACCCTTAGTGTTAGGGGGGGATTAAATATGTGGGGTTATGGGGATAGGATGGGATATGTTAGGGGGAATTAAATACGTGGGGTTACAGGGGTAGGGTGAGATATGTGTACTGTGGGGATTAAAGCAGGGACAGGGTACTGGATTTGGATGATCAGCCATGATCGTATTGAATGGTGGAGCAGGCTCGACGGGCCGAATGGCCTACTCCTGCTCCTAGATTCTATGTTTCTATGAGAGCCTGACGGGGCCGGGGACTGGGGCCTGCCGTCCGTGGACAGCGAGAGCCTGACGGTGCTGGTAGGCGGGGACTGGGGCCGGGGTGCCGGGGCCTGCCGTCCGTGGACAGCGAGAGCCTGACGGGGCCGGGGACTGGGGCCTGCCGTCCGTGGACAGCGAGAGCCTGACGGGGCCGGGGACTGGGGCCTGCCGTCCGTGGACAGCGAGAGCCTGATGGTGCTGGTAGGCGGGGACTGGGGCCGGGGCCGGGGCCAGGCTGCGGACACCCATCTTCTGGGTCACCTCAGGATAAGGACCGGCCTGCAAACTCACAAATATTCCCAATTATAATCGAGGGGTTCGGGGGGGGGGAGGTTTATATATAGAATAACAGATACCCGGGAGTGAGTTACAGGCTGGAATCTAATTGAGGGGTTCAGGGTGTTTATATATAGAATAACAGATACCCGGGAGTGAGTTACAGGCTGGAATCTAATCGAGGGGTTCAGGGTGTTTATATATAGAATAACAGATACCCGGGAGTGAGTTACAGGCTGGAATCTAATCGAGGGCTTCGGGGGGGTTTATATATAGAATAACAGATACCCGGGAGTGAGTTACAGGCTGGAATCTAATCGAGGGGGTCGGGGGTTTATATATAGAATAACAGATACCCGGGAGTGAGTTACAGGCTGGAATCTAATCGAGGTGTTCGGGAGGTTTATATATAGAATAACAGATACCCGGGAGTGAGTTACAGACTGGAATCTAATCGAGGGGTTCTGGGGGGTTTATATATCAAATTACTTTTACCCAGGACTGAGTTACAGACTGGAATCTAATCGAGGGGTTCGGGGGGGGGGGTTTATATATAGAATAACAGATACCCGGGAGTGAGTTACAGGGTGGAATCTAATCGAGGGGTTCGGGGTTTTATATATAGAATAACGGATACCCGGGAGTGAGTTACAGGCTGGAATCTAATCGAGTGGTTCGGGGGGTTTATATATAGAATAACAGATACCCGGGAGTGAGTTACAGGGTGGAATCTAATCGAGGGGTTCGGGGTTTTATATATAGAATAACAGATACCCGGGAGTGAGTTACAGGCTGGAATCTAATAGTGGGAGTCGGGGGCGTTATATATAGAATAACAGATACCCGTGAGTGAGTTACAGGCTGGAATCTAATCGAGGGGTTCGGGGGGTTTATATATAGAATAACTTTTACCCAGGAGTGAGTTACAGACTGGAATCTAATCGAGGGGTTCGGTGGGGGGGGGGTTTATATACAGAATAACAGATACCCAGGAGTGAGTTACAGACTGGAATCTAATCGAGGGGTTCGGGGGGATTTATATACAGAATATCCGATACCCAGGAGTGAGTTACAGACTGGAATCTAATCGAGGGGTTTTTCGGGTGGGTGGGGGGTGGTTTATATATAAAATAACAGATACCCGGGAGTGAGAAACAGGCTGGAATCTAATCGAGGGGTTCGGGAGGTTTAATGTAGAATAATGGATACCCGGGAGTGAGTTACAGGCTGGAATCTAATCGAGGGGTTCGGGAGGTTTATATATAGAATAATGGATACCCGGGAGTGAGTTACAGACTGGAAGCTAATCGTGGGGTTTGGGCGGTTTATATATAGAATAACAGATACCCGGGAGTGAGTTACAGGCTGGAATCTAATCGAGGGTTCGGGGGGTTTATATATAGAATAACAGATACCCGGGAGTGAGTTACAGGCTGGAATCTAATCGAGGGGTTCGGGGGGTTTATATATAGAATAACAGATACCCGGGAGTGAGTTACAGGCTGGAATCTAATCGAGGGGTTCGGGGGGTTTATATATAGAATAACAGATACCCGGGAGTGAGTTACAGGCTGGAATCTAATCGAGGGGTTCGGGGGGGTTTATATATAGAATAACAGATACCCGGGAGTGAGTTACAGGCTGGAATCTAATCGAGGGGTTCGGGGGGTTTATATATAGAATAACAGATACCCGGGAGTGAGTTACAGGCTGGAATCTAATCGAGGGGTTCGGTGGGTTTATATAGAGAATAACAGATACCCGTGAGTGAGTTACAGGCTGGAATCTAATTGAGGGGTTGGGGGGTTTATATATAGAATAACAGATACCCGGGAGTGAGTTACAGACTGGAATCTAATCGAGGGGTTCAGGGGGATTTATATACAGAATATCAGATACCCAGGAGTGAGTTGCAGGCTGAAATCTAATCGAGGGTTTCGGGGGGGTTTATATATCAAATTACTTTTACCCAGGACTGAGTTACAGACTGAAATATTATCGAGGGGGTTTATATATAGAATAACATACCCGGGAGTGAGTTACAGGCTGGAATCTAATCGAGGGGTTCGGTGGGTTTATATAGAGAATAACAGATACCCGGGAGTGAGTTACAGGCTGGAATCTAATCGAGGGGTTCGGGGGGGGGATTATATATAGAATAACAGATACCCAGGAGTGAGTTACAGGCTGGAATCTAATCGAGGGGTTCGGGGGGTTTATATATAGAATAACAGATACCCGGGAGTGAGTTACAGGCTGGAATCTAATCGAGGGGTTGTGGGGGTTTATATATAGAGAATAACAGATACCCAGGAGTGAGTTACAGGCTGGAATCTAATTGAGGGGTTCGGGGGGTTTATATATAGAATAACAGATACCCGGGAGTGAGTTACAGGCTGGAATCTAATCGAGGGGTTCGGGGGGTTTATATATAGAATAACAGATACCCGGGAGTGAGTTACAGGCTGGAATCTAATCGAGGGGTTCGGGGGGTTTATATACAGAATAACAGATCCCCGGGAGTGAGTTACAGGCTGGAATCTAATCGAGGGGTTCGGGGGGTTTATATATAGAATAACAGATCCCTGGGAGTGAGTTACAGGCTGGAATCTAATCGAGGGGTTTATATACAGAATAACAGATCCCTGGGAGTGAGTTACAGACTGGAATCTAATCGAGGAGTCCGGGAGGTTTATATACAGAATGGTGCCGAGTATGGGATAGCGACACATTGGTACATTGTTGTGTGATTCACTGATTAGGGCAATGTGTTCTCCTGTACACCCCGATCCTTTTATCTTCTGTCTGCTCCCCATCCTTAACGAGTGATGATTCATCGAGTTGATCTGCGTCTCCCTGATCTGTTTGTGAAAGCAGCTGAATCAGTTTTATATCTTGTGGTCGGGCTGTTTTGGCTATGTGCGAACAAACAGGACGAATGGTTTGTGGTTCATAGTTATATTTTCCAAATTCCATGCTTGATGGGTTTGGGCTGCAGTCGACTGTCTCACTCTGATTCCATTACATCATCTGTCCTTGGTGCTTGGATAGAACTCTGGTTTGGCTCCCTGCTACTTTTACTGAAAGAATTACAGTGAAGCTGTTGTACATGAGCCAGCTGTTGCTGAAGTGCTGCTGACAATCCCTGGTGAAGGGCGGAGATCCCGTGGCCGGGTACCTGAATGCAGGGCGATACTTGGCCCGGGGGCGGGGCACTGAGTGCCGTCTTGGGGAGGCTTTGCTTGGGCAAAAGCGAAACGTTCAATAATATTTCTGCTCACTGCCCCATCAAGCACCGATTGGTCAGTTATAGCATGGGTCGGGAGTAAGCTGTCCATCTGCTCTTTTGGAGTACGTTGTACTGAAGAGTGTTGATCGCTGCCGTACTGAGCCCTACAGACCAGTTCTGCATTGCACAGGAGAATTCGGTGTTCCATCGCTGGTTACTCCTGTGTTGGCCACTCTCCCTCCACACTCCTGGACCGGCTCTGGCTCCTGGACCCGCTCCGGGACGGGCTCTCGCTCCAGTACCCACTCCGGGACCGGCTCTGGCTCCAGTACCCACTCCGGGACCGGCTCTGGCTCCAGTACCCGCTCCGGGACCGGCTCTGGCTCCAGTACCCGCTCCGGGACCGGCTCTGGCTCCAGTACCCGCTCCGGGACCGGCTCTGGCTCCAGTACCCGCTCCGGGACCGGCTCTGGCTCCTGGACCCGCTCCGGGACCGGCTCTGGCTCAGGGACCTGCTCCGACACTGGCTCCTGGACCCTCTCTGGTTCCCCGATCTGCTCTGCCTCAGGGACTCGCTCTGGCTCAGGGACCTGCTCTGGCTCCCCGACCTGCTCTGGCTCAAGGACTCGCTCTGGCTCAGAGACCTGCTCCGACACTGGCTCCTGGACCCGCTCTGGCTCCCCGACCTGCTCTGGCTCAGGGACCTGCTCCGACACTGGCTCCTGGACCTGCTCTGGCTCCCCGACCTGCTCCGACACTGGCTCCTGGACCCGCTCTGGCTCCTGGACCTGCTCTGGCTCCCTGACTTGCTCCGACACTGGCTCCTGGACCCGCTCTGGCTCCCCGACCTGCTCCGGCTCAGGGACCTGCTCCAACACTGGCTCAGGGACCTGCTCAGGATCACTATCCAGTGACTCCTGCTGGAAAGTTGCATGTGCAAAACTGGGATCAGCTGTGCTGCCTTCCATGTTGGAATAGCCGGCCAATACTCTGTCCCTAAAGCCAAACCCCAGCACGGTGGGCAGCGGAGCGGGCTGCATGGTGGTGGGGGGTGGAGGCGGCGAGGGCTGTACGGTGCCCAGGCAGGCGGGCTGCACGGTGCCTGGGGGGATGCTGCACAGTGCCATTCTGTATCAGATGGTTTGATGGTCCTGCCACAGTACCATAACGGCTTTTATCAAAGTCACAAATTACATCCTATGTGACTATGAACGTGGTAAACTATCCCTCCTCGTCCTTCTCGAGATGTCTGTAGCCTTTGACAGGGTTGACCACATCATCCACCTCCAACACCTCTCCATCGTCGTCCAGCTGGGTGGGCCTGGTTCTATTCTTATCTATCCAGTCGTAGCCAGACAATCATCTGCAATGGCTTCTCTTGTTCCCGCACCGTTACCTCTGGAGTCCCCAAGGTTCTATCCTTGGGCCCCCTCCTATTTCTCATCTACATGCTGCCCCTCGGTGACATCATCCAAAAAAACAGCGTCAGTTTCCCACCTCGCTCGACCCCTCCACGGTCTCTAAATTGTCAGACTGTCCGACATCCAGGATGACCAGAAATTTCCTCCAACTAAATATCAGGAAGACCGAAGCCATTGTCTCGAACTCCGTTCCCTAGCCACCGACTCTCTCTCTCTCTCTCTCTCTGTCTAGCATCTGTCTGAGGCTGAACCAGACTTTGCAACCTTGGTGTCATATTTGAACGTAAAATGAGCTTCCGACCACATATCCGCGCCATAACTAAGACCGCCTATTTCTACCTCCGTAACATCGTCTATCGCCGCCTCTGCCTTAGCTCATCTTCTGCTGAAACCCTCATCCATGCCTTTGTTACCTCAAGACTTGACTACTCCAACACACTCCTGGCTGGCCTTCCACGTTCTACCCTACGTAAACTTGAGGTCATCCAAAACTCGGCTGCCTGTGTCCTAACTCGCACCAAGTCCCGTTCACCCATCACCTCTGTGCTCACTGACCTACATTGGCTCCTGGTTAAGCAACACCTTGATTTTAAAACTCTCATCCTTGTTTTCAAATCCCTCCATGGCCTCGCCCCTCCCCATCTCTAATCTCCTCCAGCCCCACAACCCCACGAGATAGCTGCACTCCTCCAATTCTGGCTTCTTGAGCATCCCTGATTATAATCGCTCCACCATTGGCGGCCGTGCCTTCAGCTGCCTGGGCCCTAAGCTCTGGAATTCCCTCCCTAAACCTCTCCGCCTCTCTTTCCTCCTTTAAGACGCTCCTTAAAACCTACCTCTTTCACCAAGCTTTTGGTCGTCTGCCCTAATGCCTCCTTATGTGGCTCGGTGTCAAATGTTTTATAATGCTCCTGTGAAGCGCCTTGGGATTTTTTACTAAGTTAAAGGCACTCTATACATTCAAGTTGTTATTTGTGGTGATCCTGGGTGCAAGAGTGAAAGTTGCCTCTGGTGAGTGATGAATTTGAGCCAACTGGAGTCCGTTACCGGGCAGTGGGGCATCTCTGTCCCAGGAATACATTTACACGTTAACAAGTTTCATTGTAAAGAACTTGAAACAAGGTGATTGAGAGTTGGGACACTCTGTACTTGCTGCTGGGATCTGGGTTTGAATCGACTCCAGGTGAGGATCCTTCTCCTGGCGGAGAAATGGTCAGTTTTAGCCCTGGAGGAGACAGATACCCTCTCCCATTTTAACAGTTTGAGCACTCTCACTTACAGAGGCTGAAGAAGGAATGCAGTGTAGAACATAACTCTTTATCGAACCTGTGCTGTACCTGCCCTGGGAGTGTTTGATGGGACAGTGTAGAGGGAGCTTTACTCTGTATCTAACTCCGTGCTGTACCTGCCCTGGGAGTGTTTGATGGGACAGTGTAGAGGGAGCTTTACTCTGTATCTAACCCGTGCTGTACCTGCCCTGGGAGTGTTTGATGGAACAGTGTAGAGGGAGCTTTACTCTGTATCTAACCCGTGCTGTACCTGCCCTGGGAGTGTTTGATGGGACAGTGTAGAGGGAGCTTTACTCTGTATCTAACCCGTGCTGTACCTGCCCCGGGAGTATTTGATGGGACAGAGTAGAGGGAGCTTTACTCTGTATCTAACCCGTGCTGTACCTGCCCTGGGAGTGTTTGATGGGACAGTGTAGAGGGAGCTTTACTCTGTATCTAACCCGTGCTGTACCTGCCCTGGGAGTGTTTGATGGGACAGTGTAGAGGGAGCTTTACTCTGTATCTAACCCGTGCTGTACCTGCCCCGGGAGTATTTGATGGGACAGAGTAGAGGGAGCTTTACTCTGTATCTAACCCGTGCTGTACCTGCCCTGGGAGTATTTGATGGGACAGAGTAGAGGGAGCTTTACTCTGTATCTAACCCGTGCTGTACCTGCCCTGGGAGTGTTTGATGGGACAGTGTAGAGGGAGCTTTACTCTGTATCTAACCCGTGCTGTACCTGCCCTGGGAGTGT
The DNA here is from genome assembly GCA_030390025.1 of Squalus acanthias. Classification (NCBI taxonomy): domain Eukaryota; kingdom Metazoa; phylum Chordata; class Chondrichthyes; order Squaliformes; family Squalidae; genus Squalus; species Squalus acanthias. The sequence continues at coordinate 226,493 of JASTWF010000218.1, forward strand.
TTGATGGGACAGTGTAGAGGGAGCTTTACTCTGTATCTAACCCGTGCTGTACCTGCCCTGGGAGTGTTTGATGGGACAGTGTAGAGGGAGCTTTACTCTGTATCTAACCCGTGCTGTACCTGCCCTGGGAGTGTTTGATGGTGACGACAGTTTCAGAAAGTAGACTTGACAATTGTTTAACTTTTACTAACTGGATGTTTTCTGTGTCAGGCTTATGCCCGATTTTCAGGAGCCCCCCTCAGAGTGCACAAGCTCAGCAACCCCTGGAGAAGCCCCTCGGGTAAGGCTACACATAGAGCTGGTATGGTTCAAGTCACAATTCTAAATGCAGGCTTTCTCTCTGGGTCCCACGTTCCATAGGAACAGGAGAACGCCATTCAGCCCCTCGAGCCTGTTCAGCCATTTAATTAGATCGTGGCAGATCTGTATCTGAACTCCATTTACCCGCCTTGGTTCCATAACCCTTAAATTAATACCCTTACCCAACAAAAATCTATCTATCTATGTCAGTTTTGAAATTTTCAATTGACCCCCAGCATCAACAGCTTTTTGGGGGACAGAGTTCCAGATTTTCCCTACCCTTTGTGTGACGAAGTGCTTCCTGACATCACCCCTGAATGGCTTAGCTCTAATTTTAAGATTACGCCTCCTTGTTTGGACTTCCCCACCAGATAGGAATTACCCTATCAAATCCTTTAATCATCTCAAACACCTCAATTTAGATCACCCATTAATCTTGTAAACTCAAGGAAATACAAGCCTCGTCTATGCAACCTTTCCCTCATAATTTAACCTTTTTAGCCCCGATAGTCTGGTGAATCTGCTCTGCACCCACTCCAAGGCCAATATATCCTTCCTAAGGTGCGTTGCCCAGAACTGAACACAGTGCTCCAGATGGGGTCTAACCTGAGCGTTACATAACTAACATAACTTCCACCCCTTTGCATTCCAGACCCTTCCATTAACCTTTTAAATTATTTTTTGTACCTGTCCAATGGCTATTAGTGATTTCTGCACCTGGACCCCTAAATCGCTCTGTTCCTAACTTCTCACCATTTAGAAAATACTCTGAGAGAATACTCTGGTACCTGCCAGGGTCCTGTGATAGAGGATGTCCTCAAGGTTGAATAGCTTGTAGGTTGATGGTTGAAGAAGAGCCACCTGGTGTGTGGGGACGTATGAAGCCAAACTGCAGCAAGTGGAGTGAAGGTGAGGAGGGGTATCGGTCTACGTAAGAACACAAGAAATAGGAGCATGAGTAGACCATACAGCCCCTCGAGCCTGCTCCACCATTCAATACGATCATGGCTGAACTGCTACATCAACTCCACTTTCCCGCCCTATCCCTACATCCCTCGATTCCCCTAGAGTCCAAAAATCACACTCAGCCTTGAATATACTCAACGACTGAGCATACACAGCCCTTTGGGGTAGAGAATTCCAAAGATTCACAACCCTCTGAGTGAAGAAATTTCTCATCTCGGTCCTAAGTGGCTGACCCCTTATCCTGAGACTATGACCCCTAGTTCTAAACTCTCCAGCCAGGGGAAACAGCCTCTCGGCATCTACCCTGTCAAGCTCTAAGAATTTTGTACGTTTCAATGAGATCACCTCTCATTCTTCTAAACCCCATTCTACTCAATCTCTCCTCGTAGGGCAGCCCTCTCATTATCAATCTAGTGAACCTTCGTTGCACCCCCTCTTGGGTTGGGAGACCAAAACTGTGCACAGTACTCCAGGTGTGGTGTCATCAAAGCCCTGTACAATTGCAGCGAGACTTTGTTACTCTTATACTCCAACCCCCTTGCAATAAAGGCTAACATACCATTTGCCTTCCTAATTGCTTGCTTTACCTGCATATTAACTTTCTGTGATTTGTTAACCGGGGAAAGTGTCTGTGCTGCTCTCCAGAATCTGTTTTCAGGTCTGTCAGGTTCTGATGAAATAGTAATTGGGGAACTAACTTTTTCCTTCAGATTGAAACAGCTTAAAAGCTGTTGTGTGGTTGGAAGCCTCCCTGCTCAGTGATATGAGCTGTGGGCTCGAGTTTAACCCTCGCTGTTCACACTGCGGTGGTATCTGCTTTAGCTGAGAGTGCTTCTACCAATTGGTTAGCAGCAGTACAATCACAGAGGTTTGGAAGTGCTGAAAGGAGTCGAAGGGGGCAGCGAATTAGCAAATCCAAGGCAGATTACCATGGGCATCTCGCCTCCAGGGTTGGCGTTCAGTTACTGGGTTTTATTTCTGTTTGAACCAGTTTGTTCTGGATTTGCACTTGGTATAAATGGTGACCCACTTGTAGTGGATTCTCGTGAGAGGTGATCTCGCCCCAGACATCATCAAGAAGTCTGCACCAGGTGCCCAGTCTGTCCCACTCAGACATTGCTTCCTCTATTGTGCAGAGTTTCCAAGCCAGTAGTTACCCCACAGTCTGAGCTGCTCCAGATGTGCAGCAGTTGTCCCGCATTTGCTGTTTTGCTTGGCGTTGGTGTTGAATTTAGTGAAGTTGAGAACAACTGGATGCTGTTAAACTTGTGTTTCCCTGGTGGGGCCAACTGCTGCAGGCTGGACACAGCTTCTGGAGAGCAGCACAGACACTTTCCCTGGTTAATGGACACAAGAGCTTGGTGATGTCAGGAAAGGGAATGACAAAGGAAACAATCTGGCCCCAATTACTCCTTGAGTAAAGGCCTGGTGTAACAAGCCACATAGACAAGGAGGGGGTCCCAATGCCCATCCTTGATCTCAGCTGGGGCATTAATAATTGGCCTCAGTGTCCCAGGCTTGTGAGGGGGAAATCAGGCTGCTGGAATGTGAGGGTGGCTGGAGAATGAGTGAAGATAGGATTTGGCTGGACTCTGATTCCTTGCGATTGAATTCTGTTGACCCTCTCACTGTCCAAGCTTTTGCATGAAGAATGGCCCTTTGGGTGAGGGGTCTCCAGCATCAATGCAGTCTGTGCCCTCAGCTTTCATGAGGGGAGAGAGAAATTGGGGCCTAAAATGAACCTGTTTCTTCTGTTTTATTGGCAGGGGTTTTGCCAGCACTGAAGACTGAGAAAGATGTTGTGTCGCAGCCTCTCCAGATCCTTGCGTACCTCAGGAAACAGGTGCACCTCGAATTTTGTTTCTAATTGCATCTCACTGGAGTTTGGTAATTCGTGTTATGATGTTGCTAGACAGATTAGACTTGCAAAGTGTTAACTCCCAACAGAACATTTTTTCACTTAATATTTAAAGCCTTTTAAAACTTTAATTAGTGTGGTTCCTAGCTGGGAATCACAGATAGAACAGCCAACACGCTGTATTACTTTTGTATGTTCCGTTAGCTTTGACAAAATAAGGTTCATTAGGTTTGGACCTAGGTATTTCTCACTGTGATAGAATGGCTTTCATTCCATGAGCCCAGCGGGAGACTTGGCTTAACACGTGTACAGATGCTGCAGGCTCCCACGTTAAGTGGTGGAATTTCATTCAAGGTGGTAACTTTGATTAGCAGCTCAGTGAGCCAATCCTCAGGACACAGTCGAGGAGGGACGGGCGGGTCAGAGAACTATTTGTCTCTCTCTGAACCTAAATGAATAGCCTAGTGCTGACTGTGAGACTTCTAACTCTCAGGAATGAAGAGTCAGGGCCTTCAGAAGAGGGCAGTGGGTGCCTAGATTGATGTTATTCTGGCTGTGGCACATCCTATGCCATGTTTTGGTGGTGTGGAGAATCTGACAGTGCCTCTGCGTGTGGTAACACCGTGCCCTGTACGGTCGAGCTGCAGTATAAAGGGTAACAGCCCCGAATTTCTAACGCCCAGAAATTGCTGGGTAATCAAGTGGGGTTATAGTAAATTCAGCTACAGTGGAACTTGTACAGCGATTTAGCAATACTGAAGGGAATGGGCAAGTTCAGCCACCATCTTGAGGAGTCTTTTGCTTTGGCATCTGTTTTAGGCCATTTCCCTTTCTTCCATATGCTTGAGTTGAAGTGGTGGGAAATGCTCAATATCCAAATCAACTTCTCACCAATGGGAGAGCCAGGAGCTGCTCCCAGGTTTGTGCTGCTATCAGAGACTGACCGCTATACGGGCCACGTGTAAACACATTACCGTCTCCTAGGGGTCGCAAGGATTGTTGCAGAACTCCATCATGTTGTACAGAGCTGCCCTAGAGAGCTGGGGGTGAGCAGCCAACACTCCTCATGTTGAGCACTGCATGGGAGGAGAGGTATAGACCTCTGTCAGTGGGAAATGTAACTGGCGGGTGTGTGGAATCTACACAGTACACATGGAAAGCACCCAAGAGCACAATTTACAGCTCTTGGCTTGTTTCTGGTGAGAACATTTTAAGCTGTATTAACACTGGAGTGAAATACTGATGGATACTGGCCAGTCACTGGGGTTGCAGATCGGTCACTACTGATTGTGGTAATTACAGAAGAGTTTCCCTGCTGTCTGCCACAGGGAAAGTCATCGCAAGAATTCTCCTCAATCGCCTTCTCCCAGTGGCTGAAGAGCTCCTCCCAGAGTCGCAATGCGGATTCCGCCCACTAAGAGGCACAATGGACATGATCTTCACCGCGCGTCAATTACAAGAGAAATGCAGGGAACAGCACCAACCGCTGTACATGGCCGCCTTTGACCTCACAAAGGCCTTCGACACTGTCAGCCGTGAGGGATTATGGAGTGTCGTCCTCAAATTCGGCTGGCCTCAAAAGTTTGTCACCATCCTCCGCCTGCTTCACGACGACATACAAGCTGTGATCCTGACCAACGGATCCACCACAGACCCAATTCACGTACGGACCGGGGTCAAGCAAGGCTGTGTCATCGCACCGACGCTCTTCTCGATCTTCCTTGCTGCAATGCTCCATCTCACCCTCAGTGAGCTCCCCGCTGGAGTGGAGCTAATTTACAGAACAAACGGGAAACTGTTCAACCTCCGTTGCACTCCAGCCCAGATCCAAGGTCGTCCCATCCTCTGTCGTCGAATTACAGTATGCAGACGACGCTTGCGTCTGCACTCACTCGGAGGTCGAACTCCAAACCATCGTCAACACCTTCACCGAAGCGTACGAGAGCATGGGCCTTACACTAAAGATCCGTAAGACAAAAGGTCCTCTACCAACTTGCCCCCACCACACAGTACTGCCCCCTGATTATCAAAATCCACGACAAGGCCTTGGACAACGTGGACCACTTTCCATACCTCGGGAGCATACCTGCACCAGCAGTAGGGAACACTGGAAGGGCCAGTGGATGTGCCTTACAGCCCATCCTAGCTGAGATCAGGACAGACTGGGGCTGGAGCCCGGCTGGTGTGGTCTGGCCTGTGTGACTCAGCTCCAGGCTGCCTGTAACTCACGCCTGTCACCAGAGGCCTGGTAAATCTGGTGTAGCACTAGTAACTATGGCAACCTACTCATTACACAAACAGGGCAGGAATGTGAGGCCTTCCACAGGGAATTCCTTCATTACTTAAATACTTCCAAATTGCAGATGGTGATGGGAATCAATCAATGTCAGTTGGGGAGGGGCCATTTTCACACGTCCTGCTTTTGGCTGAAACCACAACCGTTTAACTGCTTACAGACTCTGAAGTGACTGTTTAACTGTTGACAAAATAAAAATATCTATTGAACTGTGTCGTATATAAACTCACTCCCGGGTATCTGTTATTCTATATATAAGCCCCCCCGAACCCCTCGATTAGATTCCAGCCTGTAACTCACTCCCGGGTATCTGTTATTCTATATATAAACCCCCCGAACCCCTCGATTAGATTCCAGCCTGTAACTCACTCCCGGGTATCTGTTATTCTATATATAAACCTCCCGAACACCTCGATTAGATTCCAGACTGTAACTCACTCCCAGGTATCTGTTATTCTATATATAAACCCCCCCCCCCCCCCCCCCGAACCCCTCGATTAGATTCCAGCCTGTAACTCACTCCTGGGTATCTGTTATTCTATATATAAACCCCCCGAACCCCTCGATTAGATTCCAGCCTGTAACTCTCTCATCGTTATACCATAAACTATTTAGATGCCAAGGGTGTTGCAATAAGCCTGTTGAACTCCTATTTACTGATCTTGCTGTCTCCCTTTCTCTTTCTAGAAGTACAATGCAGACTACGGGCTATCAGCAACACAGGGGGCTGACACACTGGCCTTCAGCTCTCTGATTGAGGAGAAGTTACTCCCCGCGCTGGTGAGTGCTGCACCGTCTCTAATCACCAGTTGCCCTCCGCTTCGTTTGTTAATTGGGGAGCTCGTATCTGTCTAGAATGTTCTGTGCTGAGTTTAATTTTCGTGTGTTTTTTCGTCAGATCTACATGTTTTGGGTTGACTCCAAGAATTACGTATCATTCACACGGCCCTGGTACGGAGAGGCCATCCCATTCCCACTCAACTTCTTCCTCCCAAACCGCATGCACATGCGCTCAATGGAGCGTCTTCGCCTAATCCGAGGCGGCCAGTGGCACGACAATGAGGAGGAGGCAGAGACTGAGGTGGGTGGAACGGCTCCAGCAACTGTGGCTGGTGAGATTCAGGAGAATCGTTTAGGATTGTCTCTGGCACTAATTTACTTTTAAAAACTTTTATAAGTAAAAGTAGAACTTTTTCTTGACTGCACCAAGGTTTTTAGTTACTACACTGGATGTTTGATCCCCGCAGCCCATCCTGTGACCGTCACACATTTGCTCCTTCATTGTCACAAGGTTGCTGAGGTAACTGCATCACCGTGCTGATCTCAGTAACACGGGCTAGATTTGGCCTCAGCATCCCCGGATTAGGGAGAAGAAAAATGAGCCAGAATTCCTGCTCCTGGTCATTATCCAGTGATCCTTGCTGGGATTAGCCTGGCTCTGGTCACATAACTTGCTGCCGCTCACCGCTGAGTGTCACTGCTGAAGAATGACTGGTTTGGTGAGGTGCTGGAGATGGTTAAAGCCACTCCGACCAGCTGTCCAGTGAGATTCAGCGCCAGGAGGGAGAGAGATGGGAGGGAGGGGAATGGAGAGGAGGAGGGGAGGGGGTGAGGGGGTGGGGGAAGAGAGGAGGGGGGGGAAGGGAGGGGGAGAGGAGGGGGAGGGGGGAGAGGAGGGGGGGGAAGGGAGGGGGAGAGGAGGGGGGGGGAAGGGAGGGGGAGAGGAGGGGGGGGGGGAGAGGAGGGGGGGGGAGAGGAGGGGGGGGGAGAGGAGGGGGGGGAAGGGAGGGGGAGAGGAGGGGGGGGAAGGGAGGGGGGGGAAGGGAGGGGGGAGAGGAGAGGGGGAGAGGAGGGGGGGAAGGAGGGGGAGAGGAAGGGGGGGAAGGGAGGGGGAGAGGAGGGGGGGAAGGGAGGGGGAGAGGAAGGGGGGGAAGGGAGGGGGAGAGGAGGGGGGAAGGGAGGGGGAGAGGAAGGGGGGGGGAGAGGAGGAGGGGGGAAGGGGGAGAGGAGGAGGGGGAAAGGGGGAGAGGAGGAGGGGGAAAGGGGGAGAGGAGGAGGGGAAAGGGGGAGAGGAGGAGGGGGAAGGGGGAGAGGAGGAGGGGGAAGGGGGAGAGGAGGAGGGGGAAGGGGGAGAGGAGGGAGAAGGGGGAGAGGAGGGGGAGAGGAGGAGGCGGGAAGGGGGAGAGGAGGAGGGGGGAAGGGGAGAGGAGGAGGGGAGGAAGGGGGAGAGGAGGAGGGGAGGAAGGGGGAGAGGAGGAGGGGAGGAAGGGGGAGAGGAGGAGGGGAGGAAGGGGGAGAGGAGGAGGGGGGAAGGGGGAGAGGAGGAGGGGGGAAGGGGGAGAGGAGGAGGGGGATTGGGAGGGGAGGGGGAAGGGGGGGGATGGGGAGGGGGAAGGGGGGATTGGGAGGAGAGGGGGGAGGAGAGGGGAAGGTGAGGGGGAAGGGGTGAGGAGAGGAGGAGGGGGGAAGGGGTGAGGAGAGGAGGAGGGGGGAAGGTGAGGAGAGGAGGAGGGGGGGAAGGGGTGAGGAGGGGGATTGGGAGGAGAGGGGGGAGGAGAGGAGGAGGGGGGAAGGTGAGGGGGAAGGGGTGAGGAGAGGAGGAGGGGGGAAGGGGTGAGGAGAGGAGGAGGGGGGAAGGGGTGAGGAGAGGAGGAGGGGGGAAGGGGTGAGGAGGCGGGGAAGGGAGGAGGAGGCGGGGGGAAGGGGTGAGGAGAGGAGGAGGGGGGAAGGGGTGAGGAGAGGAGGAGGGGGGAAGGGGTGAGGAGAGGAGGAGGGGGGAAGGGGTGAGGAGAGGAGGAGGGGGGAAGGGGTGAGGAGAGGAGGAGGGGGGAAGGGGTGAGGAGAGGAGGAGGGGGGAAGGGGTGAGGAGAGGAGGAGGGGGGAAGGGGTGAGGAGAGGAGGAGGGGGGAAGGGGTGAGGAGAGGAGGAGGGGGGAAGGGGTGAGGAGAGGAGGAGAGGAGGAGGGGGGGGAGAGGAGGAGAGGAGGAAGGGGGAGGAGAGGAGGCAGGGGGGAAGGGGTGAGGAGCAGGGGGGAAGGGGTGAGGAGAGGAGCAGGAGGGGAAGGGGTGAGGGGAAGGGGGAAGGGGTGAGGAGCAGGGGGGAAGGGGTGAGGAGCAGGGGGGAAGGGGTGAGGAGCAGGGGGGAAGGGGTGAGGAGCAGGGGGGAAGGGGTGAGGAGCAGGGGGGAAGGGGTGAGGAGGAGGGGGGAAGGGGTGAGGAGGAGGGGGGAAGGGGTGAGGAGGAGGGGGGAAGGGGTGAGGAGGAGGGGGGAAGGGGTGAGGAGGAGGGGGGAAGGGGTGAGGAGGAGGGGGGAAGGGGTGAGGAGGAGGGGGGAAGGGGTGAGGAGGAGGGGGGAAGGGGTGAGGAGGAGGGGGGAAGGGGTGAGGAGGAGGGGGAAGGGGTGAGGAGGAGGAGCAGGGGGGAAGGGGTGAGGAGGGGAGCAGGGGGGAAGGGGTGAGGAGGGGAGCAGGGGGGAAGGGGTGAGGAGGGGAGCAGGGGGGAAGGGGTGAGGAGGGGAGCAGGGGGGAAGGGGTGAGGAGGGGGAGCAGGGGGAAGGGGTGAGGAGGGAGCAGGGGGGAAGGGTGAGGAGGGGAGCAGGGGGGAAGGGGTGAGGAGGGGAGCAGGGGGGAAGGGGTGAGGAGGGGAGCAGGGGGGAAGGGGTGAGGAGGGGAGCAGGGGGAAGGGGGAGGAGGGAGCAGGGGGAAGGGGTGAGGAGGGAGCAGGGGGGAAGGGGTGAGGAGGGGAGCAGGGGGGAGGGGTGAGGAGGGGGGCAGGGGGGGAAGGGGTGAGGAGGGGAGCAGGGGGGAAGGGTGTGAGGGAGGGAGCAGGGGGGAAGGGGTGAGAGGTAGCAGGGGGGAGGGTGAGGAGCAGGGGGGAGAGGAGGGGGGGGAGGAGAGGAGAGGAGGGGGGAGAGGGAGGGAGGGAGGGGGGGAGAGAGGGGGGGGAGGAGGGGAGAGAGAGGGGGGAGGGGGAGGAGAGAGCAGAGGAGGGGGAAGGGGGGAGAGAGGAGGGGGAAGGGGGGAGAGGAGGGGGAAGGGGGGAGGAGAGGAGGAGGGGGGAGGGGAGGGGAGGGGGGAGGAGAGGAGGGGGGAGGAGAGAGCAGAGGAGGGGGAAGGGGGGGAGAGGAGGGGGAAGGGGGGGAGAGGAGTGGAAGGGGGGAGGAGAGGAGGAGGGGGAGAGGAGGGGAGGGGGGAGGAGAGGAGGGGGGAGGAGAGAGCAGAGGAGGGGGAAGGGGGGGAGAGGAGGGGGGGGTGAGGAGGGGAAGGAGAGAGGAGGGGAGGGGGAAGGGGCGGCGAGGAGGGGGAAGGGGAGAGGAGGGGGGGAAGGGGGGGGGAGGAGAGGAGGGGGGGGAGGAGAGGGAGGAGGGGGGGAGGAGAGAGCAGAGGAGGGGGAAGGGGCGGCGAGGAGGGGGAAGGGGAGAGGAGGGGGGGGAGGAGAGGAGGGGGGGAAGGGGGGGGAGGAGAGGAGGGGGGGGGAGGAGAGGGAGGAGGGGGGGAGGAGAGGCGGGAGGGGGGGAAGGGAGGAGGGGGGGAAGGGAGGAGGGGGGGGAGGGGGGAAGGGGGGAGGAGAGGAAGGGGGGGGAAGGGGGGAGGAGAGGAAGGGGGGGTGAGGAGAGGAGGAGATGCTGCAGCAGTTCTCACAAATTGACTTTGTTTTCAGATCTACAAAGAGGCGCGTGAATGCCTGACGCTGCTGTCTCAGAGGCTGGGGTCAGACAAATTCTTTTTTGGAGACTCGTAAGTAGTTTAATCTTTCTCTGCCATGGAGATGGTGACGGGGCAGTTTTTGTCTTGTTATTGATGCTGGTAGAGTGCGAGCCCGGCCACGGGTGGGGACGGCCCACCCGGGAGGCGGGTGGGCCCGGTCACAGGTTTCTGGGCCTGTCGAGCGCAAGCTAGCCTTACGAGTCTGATTGCGGAGAAGGTGAAAGAAAGGAGCTTTGAAGGAAAATGGAAATTTAAATGAAAGCGAGACGCACTCTTTCCTCTCTGACTTGTGCCAAATCAAATATTTAAATCACTGAGTTCCGTAAACATAAAAGGAGCTATCAGTGCCCAGGGTGGGAAGCTGGGATCTGGCACCGCTCGACCCGCACACCTTTGCAGCTGCCAAGAATGCTGTGATTGTGGAGCAGGACCCTGCGTGGCTCGGAGTTCAGGAGGGACGTTGCTGTTCTGGTGGCTTCACCACAAAGTAATTTATGGTTGGACTCAAGTTCAAGGTGTTTGCATCAAAATCTAATAAAGGCAGAAAAAGCTGACTCTCACTGGGGTACGGGTCCCCTCCTCTCCTGAAGGTGTGACTCTCACTGGGGTACGGGTCCTCTCCTCTCCTGAAGGTGCTGACTCTCACTGGGGTACGGGTCCCCTCTTCTCCTGAAGGTGCTGATTCTCACTGTGGTACGGGTCTCCTCCTCTCCTGAAGGTGCTGACTCTCACTGGGGTACGGGTCCCCATCTCTCCTGAAGATGCTGACTCTCACTGGGTTACGGGTCCCCTGCTCTCCTGAAGGTGCTGACTCTCACTGTGTTACGGGTCCCCTGCTCTCCTGAAGGTGCTGACTCTCACTGGGGTACGGGTCCCCATCTCTCCTGAAGGTGCTGACTCTCACTGGAGTACGGGTCCCCTGCTCCTGAAGGCGCCGACTCTCACTGTGGTACGGGTCCACTCCTCTCCTGAAGGTGCTGACTCTCACTGGGTTACGGGTCCCCTGCTCTCCTGAAGGTGCTGACTCTCACTGGGTTACGGGTCCCCTCCTCTCCTGAAGGTGCTGACTCTCACTGGGGTACGGGTCCCCATCTCTCCTGAAGGTGCTGACTCTCACTGGGTTAAAGGTCCCCTCCTCTCCTGAAGGTGCTGACTCTCACTGGGGTACGGGTCCCCATCTCTCCTGAAGGCGCTGACTCTCACTGTGGTACGGGTCCACTCCTCTCCTGAAGGTGCTGACTCTCACTGGGGTACGGGTCCCCATCTCTCCTGAAGGTGCGACTCTCACTGGGGTACAGGTCCCCATCTCTCCTGAAGGCGCTGACTGTCACTGTGGAACGGGTCCACTCCTCTCCTGAAGGTGCTGACTCTCACTTGGGTACGGGTCCCCTCCTCTCCTGAAGTTGCTGACTCTCCCTGGGGTACGGGTCCCCCTCCTCTCCTGAAGGTGCTGACTCCCACTGGGGTACGGGTGGTCTCCTCTCCTGAAGGTCTGACTCTCACTGGGGTACGGGTCCCCTCCTCTCCTGAAGGTGCTGACTCTCACTGGGGTACGGGTCCCCATCTCTCCTGAAGGTGCGACTCTCACTGGGGTCCGGGTCCCCTCCTCTCCTGAAGGTGCTGACTCTCACTTGGGTACGGGTCCCCTGCTCCTGAAGGTGCTGACTCTCACTGGGGTACAGATCCCCTCCTCTCCTGAAGGTGCTGACTCCCACTGGCGTATGGGTCCCCTCCTCTCCTGAAGGTGCTGACTCTCACTGCGCTACAGGTCCCCTCCTCTACTGAAGGTGCTGACTCTCACTGGGGTACGGGTCCCCTCCTCTCCTGAAGGCGCTGACTCTCACTGGGGTACAGGTCCCCTCCTCTAGTGAAGGTGCTGACTCTCACTGGGGTAGGGGTCCCCTCCTCTCCTGAAGGCGCTGACTCTCACTGGGGTACGGGTCCCCTCCTCTCCTGAAGGCGCTGACTCTCACTGGGGTAGGGGTCCCCTCCTCTCCTGAAGGTGCTGACTCTCACTGGGGTACGGGTCCCCTCCTCTTCTGAAGGCGCTGACTCTCACTGGGGTACGGGTCCCCTCCTTTTCTGAAGGTGCTGACTCTCACTGGGGTACGGGTCCCCTGCTCTCCTGAAGGTGCTGACTCTCACTGGGGTACGGGTCCCCTCCTCTTCTGAAGGCGCTGACTCTCACTGGGGTATGGGTCCCCTCCTTTTCTGAAGGTGCTGACTCTCACTGGGGTACGGGTCCCCTGCTCTCCTGAAGGTGCTGACTCTCACTGGGTTACGGGTCCCCTGCTCTCCTGAAGGTGCCGACTCTCACTGGGGTACGGGTCCCCATCTCTCCTGAAGGTGCTGACTCTCACTGGGTTAAAGGTCCCCTCCTCTCCTGAAGGTGCTGACTCTCACTGGTGTACGGGTCCCCATCTCTCCTGAAGGTGCTGACTCTCACTGGGGTACGGGTCCCCATCTCTCCTGAAGATGCTGACTCTCACTGGGGTACGGGTGGTCTCCTCTCCTGAAGGTGCTGACTCTCACTTGGGTACGGGTCCCCTCCTCTCCTGAAGGTGCTGACTCTCACTTGGGTACGGGTCCCCTCCTCTCCTGAAGGTGCTGACTCCCACTGGGGTACGGGTGGTCTCCTCTCCTGAAGGTGCTGACTCTCACTGGGGTACAGGTCCCCTCCTCTCCTGAAGATGCTGACTCTCACTGGGTTACGGGTCCCCTGCTCTCCTGAAGGTGCTGACTCTCACTGGGTTACGGGTCCCCATCTCTCCTGAAGGTGCTGACTCTCACTGGGGTACGGGTCCCCTCCTCTCCTGAAGGTGTGACTCTCACTGGGGTACAGGTCCCCTCCTCTCCTGAAGGTGCTGACTCTCACTGGGTTAAAGGTCCCCTCCTCTCCTGAAGGTGCTGACTCTCACTGGGTTAAAGGTCCCCTCCTCTCCTGGAGGCGCTGACTGTCACTGTGGAACGGGTCCACTCCTCTCCTGAAGGTGCTGACTCTCACTTGGGTACGGGTCCCCTCCTCTCCTGAAGTTGCTGACTCTCCCTGGGGTACGGGTCCCCCTCCTCTCCTGAAGGTGCTGACTCCCACTGGGGTACGGGTGGTCTCCTCTCCTGAAGGTCTGACTCTCACTGGGGTACGGGTCCCCTCCTCTCCTGAAGGTGCTGACTCTCACTGGGGTACGGGTCCCCATCTCTCCTGAAGGTGCGACTCTCACTGGGGTCCGGGTCCCCTCCTCTCCTGAAGGTGCTGACTCTCACTTGGGTACGGGTCCCCTGCTCCTGAAGGTGCTGACTCTCACTGGGGTACAGATCCCCTCCTCTCCTGAAGGTGCTGACTCCCACTGGCGTATGGGTCCCCTCCTCTCCTGAAGGTGCTGACTCTCACTGCGCTACAGGTCCCCTCCTCTACTGAAGGTGCTGACTCTCACTGGGGTACGGGTCCCCTCCTCTCCTGAAGGCGCTGACTCTCACTGGGGTACAGGTCCCCTCCTCTAGTGAAGGTGCTGACTCTCACTGGGGTAGGGGTCCCCTCCTCTCCTGAAGGCGCTGACTCTCACTGGGGTACGGGTCCCCTCCTCTCCTGAAGGCGCTGACTCTCACTAGGGTAGGGGTCCCCTCCTCTCCTGAAGGTGCTGACTCTCACTGGGGTACGGGTCCCCTCCTTTTCTGAAGGTGCTGACTCTCACTGGGGTACGGGTCCCCTGCTCTCCTGAAGGTGCTGACTCTCACTGGGGTACGGGTCCCCTCCTCTTCTGAAGGCGCTGACTCTCACTGGGGTATGGGTCCCCTCCTTTTCTGAAGGTGCTGACTCTCACTGGGGTACGGGTCCCCTGCTCTCCTGAAGGTGCCGACTCTCACTGGGGTACGGGTCCCCATCTCTCCTGAAGGTGCTGACTCTCACTGGGTTAAAGGTCCCCTCCTCTCCTGAAGGTGCTGACTCTCACTGGTGTACGGGTCCCCATCTCTCCTGAAGGTGCTGACTCTCACTGGGTTAAAGGTCCCCTCCTCTCCTGAAGGTGCTGACTCTCACTGGTGTACGGGTCCCCTCCTCTCCTGAAGACGCTGACTCTCACTGGGGTACGGGTCCCCATCTCTCCTGAAGATGCTGACTCTCACTGGGGTACGGGTGGTCTCCTCTCCTGAAGGTGCTGACTCTCACTTGGGTACGGGTCCCCTCCTCTCCTGAAGGTGCTGACTCTCACTTGGGTACGGGTCCCCTCCTCTCCTGAAGGTGCTGACTCCCACTGGGGTACGGGTGGTCTCCTCTCCTGAAGGTGCTGACTCTCACTGGGGTACAGGTCCCCTCCTCTCCTGAAGATGCTGACTCTCACTGGGTTACGGGTCCCCTGCTCTCCTGAAGGTGCTGACTCTCACTGGGTTACGGGTCCCCTCCTCTCCTGAAGGTGCTGACTCTCACTGGGGTACGGGTCCCCTCCTCTCCTGAAGGTGCTGACTCTCACTGGGGTACGGGTCCCCATCTCTCCTGAAGGTGCTGACTCTCACTGGGTTAAAGGTCCCCTCCTCTCCTGAAGGTGCTGACTCTCACTGGGGTACGGGTCCCGCTCCTCTCCTGAAGGTGCTGACTCCCACTGGGGTACGGGTGGTCTCCTCTCCTGAAGGTCTGACTCTCACTGGGGTACGGGTCCCCTCCTCTCCTGAAGGTGCTGACTCTCACTGGGGTACGGGTCCCCATCTCTCCTGAAGGTGCGACTCTCACTGGGGTCCGGGTCCCCTCCTCTCCTGAAGGTGCTGACTCTCACTGGAGTACGGGTCCCCTGCTCCTGAAGGCGCTGTCTCCCACTGGCGTATGGGTCCCCTCCTCTCCTGAAGGTGCTGACTCTCACTGGGGTACAGGTCCCCTCCTCTACTGAAGGTGCTGACTCTCACTGGGGTACGGGTCCCCTCCTCTCCTGAAGGCGCTGACTCTCACTGGGGTACGGGTCCCCTCCTCTCCTGAAGGCGCTGACTCTCACTGGGGTACGGGTCCCCTCCTCTCCTGAAGGCGCTGACTCTCACTGGGGTACGGGTCCCCTCCTCTCCTGAAGGCGCTGACTCTCACTGGGGTACGGGTCCCCTCCTCTCCTGAAGGTGCTGACTCTCACTGGGGTACGCGTCCCCTCCTTTTCTGAAGGTGCTGACTCTCACTGGGGTACGGGTCCCCTCCTCTCCTGAAGGTGCTGACTCTCACTGGGGTACAGGTCCCCTCCTCTCCTGAAGGTGCTGACTGTCACTGGGGTACAGGTCCACTCGTCTCCTGAAGGTGCTTACTGGCTGCGGTTTAGTTTGACTTGGACATATATCGGTCGTTCCTTCATTGTCGCTGGGTCAAATTTCTGGGACTCCCTCCCTAACAGCACTGTGGGAGCACCTTCACCACACAGACTGCAGCGGTTCAGGAAGGCAGTTCACTATCGCCTTCTCAAGGGCAATTAGGGATGGGCAATAAATGCTGGCCTTGCCAGCGACACCCACATCCTGTGAATTAAAAGTTAAATAATGAAAAGACCCGCGGCCCAGCAGGATCAGTAACTCAGCACAGACAGGGAGAGAATGTGGAAACTTCCTGGTCTCGGTAGCTCTGTACATTCTGGCAATTCCGGCAGAGCGCTAACTTGATGGGACTGAAGAGTTGCATTATTCTCTGGGACAAAATCCGTGTTGTCTGCAATGTGTGCCGTTTCCCCGCAGTCTTTTGTCCATGTATCAGTGATGAATGACGTGTCTTCCATTCTGTTTTAGGCCCAGCTCCTTAGATGCCATCGTGTTTGGACACTTGGCGCCACTTCTGAAGGCAAAACTGCCCAACAGCAAACTGCAGCAACACCTGCTCTCGCTCGACAACCTGTGCACACTCTGCACATCCATCCTTGGTCTCTACTTCCCAAACGATGGCTCAGGTAATCCTGGATCCACACCCAGGGCCAACTTTATTAAGGCCTACCGCACGGCCTCATTTGTTGTTTGTGGGATCTTGCTGTACATACATTTGCTGCCACGCTTGCCTATGTAATGGCAATAACTGCCACTGCTTGTAAAGCGCCGTGAGTTGTTGTGAGGACACAAAGGCGCTACACCAATGTATATACTTCCCTGCCTTTCTTTGTTCTTCATATTCCTGTTTTGTTTCAGACTCTGAATGCAGCTCAAAGAAAATTCCCCGGAATAACTCATCAGATTCCGATGAAGATCCTCACAAGAGACGCAACCAGATCCTATCCGTGATGGTGGGGTTCTCGGCCATGATCGGTTACGCCTTCCTTAGTGGCATCCTCTCCATCCAGCGGGTATCGACACACAACGCACTAAGGCAGCCCTCCCCGCTGGAAGATGACGATGTTGAGGGGGGGCAGTGAGTGAGGAGGGGGGCCATTGAGGGGGGGCGGTGAGTGAGGGGGGCAGCGGGGGGTGGGGGGCAGTGAGTGAGGGGGCCACTGGGGGCAAGGGGAGCGGTGAGTGAGGGGGTCACTGGGGGCAGCGGGGGGGAGGAGGGGGTGGGGGCTGCGAGTAGAAGGGACCATTTCTGCAGGCACATTGCCCCCAAGCCTGGGCAAGTACAAATTGTCCGGCCTGAAGCTGAATTACAAGTAGATTCTGGATCGCAATGTTATCGTTTGTTTTCTGCAAGACTCGATAAGCTCAGGGTCTTAAACCCTGCAGCACAGATCACAGCCAAGAGAAATTATAGTTCAAAACTCCTCAACTCATAAAGAATATTGAAATGTTACAGCAGCAGTTTATTATCACATAGATTACTGTGGCCATTGGGTGCACTGCAGGAGACTCTGGGTGCGCTGTGACCAGTGGGGGGACGACACTGGATGCACTGTGGCCAGTGGGGGGAACGACACTGGATGCACTGTGGCCAGTGGGGGAGACACTTGGTGCACTGTGGCCAGTGGGGGAGACACTGGGTGCGCTGTGGCCAGTGGGGGAGACACTTGGTGCACTGTGGCCAGTGGGGGAGACACTTGGTGCACTGTGGCCAGTGGGGGGGGGGGGGGGGGAGACTGGGTGCGGCTGCACTGTAATACTCAGCTGACGGGCACTACCTCGCTGTTTTGACAATTCATGTCCAGACATCACAAAGTAAAAGTCATTTGCTGATTGTGAGGTTTGCTGACTGGAATCGGATACTGTAGCCTTACGGGATTTCTGATTGGCTGTCGTTTGTGTAACGCACAATAAACACACGGTTTGATTCTGTTTTGGAACTGGACTAAGTTATGGTGAGGTTTGCGAGGTCGAGCTACCACATGGGAATAAATGTACAAATTCTTAAAAGTGAAATAAAATCTACATCTGATGCTCATTAACTCAAAAGCTTTAGTTTGGGCTGCAACTGCTCTCCCATTTGCTGCTGCCATGAGTTATGGGCCCTGAATATTCTCCGTTCTACTGTCTTGTCCCAATCTGCATGTTCCCTGGTCCATTGAGATGAAGTAAGATAATCTGTTGGTCCTGGTCTGTGAATGTGCTGTTCAGGAAACAGGTTCCCATTTTCTGAAATGTGTTTCTTTGCATCTTGACCGGTTTCCACCGAGAGCGTGTTGAAGTTTCTCAAATAAACCAGTTTGTATCAGGTATTCAGCTTCTGCATCTGCTCAATTTTTCCAGGGGATGATACGTGAACAGGGAGGAGTACGAGCTGTGTGTGGGTGATTGACCATGGCGGGAGAATAGTACGAGCTGTGTGTGGGTGAGTGACCATGGCGGGGGAATAGTACGAGCTGTGTGTGGGTGATTGACCATGGCGGGGGAATAGTACGAGCTGTGTGTGGGTGATTGACCATGGCGGGGGAATAGTACGAGTTGTGTGAACAGAAGAAATAGGAGCAGGAGTCGGCCATACGGCATTTCGAGCCTGCTCAGCCATTCAATAAGATCATGGCTGATCTTCAACTCAACTCCAATTTCCCGCCCGATCCCCATATCCCTTGATTCCCTGAGAGTCCAAAAATCAAAACAGCTCAGTCTTGAATATGCTCAGCAACTTGGCATCCACAACCCTTTGAGGTAGAGAATTCCAAAGATTCACAACCCTCGGAGTGAAGAAATTCCTCCTCATCTCAGTCTTAAATGGTCGACCCCTTATCCTGAGACTGTGACCCCTAGTTCAAGACTCTCCAGCCAGGAGAAAACAAAACAACCCCTCAGAATCTGGTATGTTTCAATGAGATCAACTCTTATTCTTCTAAACTCCAGAGTATAGGCTCAATCTACTCAATTTCTCTTCATAGGTCAACCCTCCCATCCCAGGGATCAATGTAGTGAACCTTTGTTGCACCACCTCCAAGGCATGCATGCCCTTTCTCAGATAAGGAGACCAAAAGTGTGCACAGGTGTGATCTCACTAAAGCCCTGTACAATTTTTTTTTATTCGTTCATGGGATGTGGGCAGTGCTGGCAAGGCCACCATTTATTGCCCATCCCTAATTGCCCTTGAGAAGGTGGTGGTGAGCCGCCGCCTTGAACCGCTGCAGTCCGTGTGGTGAAGGTGCTCCCACAGTGCTATTAGGGAGGGAGTTCCAGGATTTTGACCCAGCGACGATGAAGGAACGGCGATATGCTTCCAAGTCAGGATGGTGTGTGACTTGGAGGGGAACTTGGAGGTGGTGGTGTTCCCATGCGCCTGCTGCCCATGTCCTTCTAGGTGGAAGAGGTCGTGGGTTTGGGAGTTGCTGCAGTGCATCTTGTAGATGGTACACACTGCGGCCACGGTACGCCGGTGGTGGATGGAGTGCCAATCAAGCGGGCTGCTTTGTCCTGGATGGTGTCGAGCTTCTTGAGTGTTGTTGGAGCTGCACTCATCCAGGCAAGTGGAGAGTATTCCATCACACTCCTTACTTGTGCCTTGTAGATGGTCGAAAGGCTTTGGGGAGTCAGGTGAGACACTCTCCACAGAATACCTAGCCTCTGACCTGCTCTTGTTGCCACATTATTTATGTGGCTGGTCCAGTTAAGTTTCTGGTCAATGGTGACCCCCAGGATGTTGATGGTGGGGGATTCAGCGATGGTAATGCTGTTGAATGTCATGGGGCGGTGGTTAGACTCTCGCTTGTTGGAGATAGTGATTGCCTGGCACTTGTGTGGCGTGAATGTTACCTGCCACTTATCAGACCAAGCCTGAACGTTGTCCAGGTCTTGTTGCATGGGGGCATGGACTGCTTTATCTGAGGAGTTATGAATGGCACTGAACACTGTGCAGTTATCAGCGAACATCCCCATTTCTGACCTTATGTTGGAAGGAAGGTCTTTGAAGCAGCTGAAGATGGTTGGGCCTAGGACACTGCCCTGAGGATTTCCTGCAGCGATGTACAATTGTACCAAGACTTCCTTACTCTTGTGTGTGCAGGGGACGGTATGAGCTGTGTGTGGGTGATGACCAGGGCGGGGGACGGTATGAGCTGTGTGCGGGTGATTGACCATGGCGGGGGACGGTATGAGCTGTGTGTGGGTGATTGACCATGGCGGGGGACGGTATGAGCTGTGTGTGGGTGATTGACCATGGCGGGGGACGGTATGAGCTGCGTGCGGGTGATTGACCATGGCGGGGGATGGTATGAGCTGCGTGCGGGTGATTGACCAGGGCGGGGGTGACGACTATGGCGGGGTGACGACCATGGCGGGGTGACGGTATGAGCTGTGTGTGGGTGATGACAATGGCACGGCCTAGTAGTGTTACAGCTAAGCACAATCCTTTCCTCACTGGTACTTTCTAGCGGGAATCACTGTACGATGTCCCTGCTCGTGAGACTCACTCAGTAACCCAATAAAATAATCCTTTTGGTGACTCTTTAACTGGAGTTTGGCTCATTTGGGAGTCATGTTCCTGTGAGATTTAGCACCTCACTAGTGTCTGATATAAAAATATTCTTTCATTTACTGACAGGCTAGGTGCCAGTTCTCTAATATTTAAGGATGATTATAATTTAACCAACCTGCCCCCGCCACACAGTACTGCCCCCTGATTATCAAACTCCATGACGAGGCCTTGGACAACGTGGACCATTTTCCATACCTCGGGAGCCTACTGTCAACATCGATGAAGTCCAACACCGCCTTCAGTGTGCCACTGCAGCCTTTGGTTGCCTGAGGAAGAGAGTTTGAAGACCAGGACCTCAAACCCGGCACTAAGTTCATGGTCTACAGAGCAGTAGTGATACCCCCCCCTCCTGTATGCCTCAGAGACATGGACCATGCTGCCTCCGCAAGATCCTGCAAACCCATTGGCAGGTTAGGCGCACCAACGTCAGTGTTCGCGCTCAGGCCAACATCCCCAGCATCGAAGCTTTGACCACGCTCGATCAGCTCCGATACGAGACTCCCAAAACAAGCGCTCTACTCGGAGCTCCGACACGGCAAGGGAGCCCCAGGTGGGCAGAGGAAACGCTTCAAGGACACCCTCAAAGCCTCCTTGAAAAAGTGCAACATCCCCACCGACACCTGGGAATCCCTGGCCCAAGACCGTACAAAGTGGAGGAGAAGGTGCCGAACACCTAGAGTCTCTTTGCCGGGAGCAAGTGGAAGCCAAGCGCAAGTAGCGTAAGGAACGCACGTCAACCCAAGCACCCCACCCACCCGCCCCTTCAACCACCGTCTGCCCCACCTGTGACAGAGACTGTAGGTCCTGCATTGGACTCATCAGTCACCTGAGAACTCATTTTTAATGTGGAAGCAAGTCATCCTCGGTTCCGAGGGACTGCCTAAGAGAGAGAGAAGGATGATTATCATTTTACGCTATTCAGTCGCATGTTTTTCAGGTACATAAAGTTCTATTTTGAACTGTAGAAAATGTAACAGCAGCTTTGACCAATGAATAAATTGAATGTTGAAGAGCAAAATGTGTCCAAAAAATCCTTTTATTTTCATGATTGGTGCAAGGATGGTGGTGATGGAGTACATGTGGGTGAGCTTGCGTGTGCACAGTGCGTTCCAGACTCTTCAGCCCTTCCCACACTAGAGATGAAGTTGGCGAGCAGGCTCATCACTAGCTACAGCACCGTGACCAGTCAGTGTGTGGGTTGTTCTTAATGGGAAGATCTGTTGTCGTGTTCGGCATGGGAATTGGATATATCGTCTTATGTTGAACAAATTATTCTGCTGTTACCAGGCAACTATGTTTAATATGGCCTGCCCCTTTAAGGCCTCACATCCTGAGCTTCATTTGTTGGTTGGAATATGAGTTTCTTCAGTGCTACAGCACCACCACTGGTAGGAGGGTGCAATTACAGTGTGACAAATTTACATAGGCAAATTCTATCATAAATGTGGACATAGAATTTATAACAGGAGAAAAGTTGACACAGAAGTGTGGCAAGTGAAATGTTTTCTAGATTGGGTGCATATGGACATAATACATAGATTATATTGAGAGTATTGGGCCTATTGGCATAAGAACTACTGCTCTGTCACTAAGCTGAGGGTGGACTCCATGTGCTGCTAATATCCGCTGAGAGAGAGAGCTCTGTTCAAATTTCTCCCTTGGTCCCTGTGTAGCTCCCCCTGTTTATTCCTTCCTCCTGTTGTACAGCACCTGTCCATAATGATCCCTACCTATTTAGGAGAAAAACACATGGGTACTTATCCAGGCACTGCCCCTGGGGATCAGGAACCAGACATCCAATCCTGGCCCTTGCTCTCCTGGCTGACCTTTTCATCCTCCGTAACTTCAGCTCATCCAAAGCTCTGCTGCCCGTATCCTAACTCGCATCAATGCCCTTTCACCCATCACCCGTGTTTGCTGACCTGCATTGGCTCCCAGTACGGCAATGCCTCGAATTTAAAATTCTCTCCGTGGCTTCGCCCCATCCTATCTCTGTAACCTCCTCCAGTCCTACAACCCTCAGATCTCTGCGCTCCTCCAATTCTGGCCTCTTGCACATCCCTGATTTTAAATTGCTCCACCACTGGCAGCCGTGCCTTCCGTTGCCTAGAACCTAAGCTCTGGAATTCCCTCATTAAACCTCTCCCCTCCTTTAAGACACTCCTTAAAACCTACCTTTTTGACCAAGCTTTTGGTCTCCTGTCCAAATATCTCTGTGCTCGGTGTCAAATTTTGTTTGATAATGCTCCTGTGAAGCACCTTGGGATGATTTACTAAGTTAAAGGCGGTTTATAAATGCAAGTTGTTGTTGCGGTGCAGACTGGAGGCAAAATCTCAATTGTAACCTTTACAATTTCCCTCTAATTTATGCTCCATAGGCCCTTTCCAGCTGTATTCCTTGCCACAAAGAATTTGTGCAATGTGAGTTACAGTGTCAAGTGGATTCTGTTTAAACTTGGTCTCAAATTTTGCCAGGAAGGGGTCAGCCTGCCCACTGCTGGTACCAATTCCCAATAGTATTATATCAACAGTATTTTTCTCTCCTGATTTTGGCATTTTTTCCACCCAAACTCAGCAGGTGAGTTGTAACTTTTTATAAATCACTCTTGGGTCCAAATTCAGCCAACTCCCTCCCCGAGTGAAAGCAAAGCTCAAATCTTGATTTCTGTAATCCCCGCTGTGCTGCTCAGTGGGTACAGGACAGTAGTTGGACAACCCTCTCGATTAGAGTCTAGTAATAAACCACTACTCTTGTCAAATAAACATTAAACGTGGAATGTGAGGAAAGCTCGCAATGGTTCAGAGAAGCTAGTTTCTGTTTGCAGTTCTCTCCCTTCCCAGCCTGTGAAAAATCTCAAGCGGCAAACACAGGGCAGGTAATTCACATTGCGGTGCTGGGCTCGATCCCAGCCCTGACCCTTCAGGCAGTGGGTTTGGTTAATACAAGAGTGCATCAGCAAAAGTGACGTATACATCGCCGAGAGAATAAACTGAATCGATTGGGCTCGAGCCCCCAGCAGCCCAGGCCTGTGCCTGCTTTTATCTGTTGGGAATGGGCTCGATTTCCCCAGCAGTCTAGGCCAGTGTTTGCTTTTACCAGGAGTCTTCCCCCCCCCCCCACCCACCCCCACCCCACCCACCCCACCCACCCCACCCACCCACCCCACCACCCCACCCCACCCCCCCCCCCCACCCCACACACCCACCCCCACCCAGAATTCTTGTTCCACATGGACAACCTCCCTCTGGCCTCTTACCCTCTCTAGATCTTTTCATTGCGACTTGCAGGCGTGATATTGGCCGTTTCAATTTCTCTGCTCCCCTCACTCACCCCAACCTACCTCGCTCTGAACTTGCAGCACTCCGTTCTCTCAGAACCAACCCCAACATTGTCATTAAACCTGCTGACAAGGGCGGCGCTGTTGTTGTTTGGCGAACCGACCTCTACCTTGCGGAGGCTGAACGCCAACTCTCTGACACCTCCTCCTACCTCCCCCTGGACCATGACCCCACTACTGAACATCAAGCCATCGTTTCCAAGACCATCACTGACCTCATCTCCTCTGGAGATCTTCCCTCCACGGCTGCCAACCTCAGTCCCCCCAATCCCGCACAGCCCACTTCTACCTCCTTCCCAAGATCTACAAATAGGACTGCCCTGATAGACCCATCATTTCAGCTTGTTCTTGCCCCACGGAACTGATTT
Source organism: Squalus acanthias (assembly GCA_030390025.1). NCBI lineage: Eukaryota > Metazoa > Chordata > Chondrichthyes > Squaliformes > Squalidae > Squalus > Squalus acanthias. The sequence continues at coordinate 250,150 of JASTWF010000218.1, forward strand.
CTTCCTATCTCAACTCTATTTTTTCTCCCCTTGTCTAGTCTCTTTCCCCCACCTTAACAGTTTCCAGTTTCCTGGCCTCAACCGTCTCCTTTTCACTATGGACGTCCAATCTCTCTACACCTCCATCCCCCACCAGGATGGCCTGAGGGCGCTCCACTTCTTACTTGAACAGAGGCCCAACCAGTCCCCATCCACCGCCTGGCTGAACTTGTTCTCACATTGAACAACTTCTCCTTTGACTCCACTCACTTCCTCCAAATTAAAGGTGTTGCTATGGGAATCCGCATGGGTCCTAGCTATGCCTACCTTTTCGTGGGATATGTGGAACAATTCTTTATTCCAGTCCTACTCAGGTCCCCCCTCCCTCACTCTTTTTCCGGTACATTGATGACTGTATCGGTGTCGTTTCCTGCTCTCGTCCTGAACTAGAAAATTTCATTCACGTTGCTTCCAATTTCCACCCTTCCCTCACCTTCACATGGTCCTTCCTCGACTTCTCTGTCACCATTTCTGGGGACAGGCTATCGACAAACCTCCACTATAAGCCCACTGACTCCCACAGCTACCTGGACTACACTTCCTCCCACCCCGCTTCCTGTAAAGACTCTATTCCATTCTCCCAGTTTCTCCATCTCCATCACATCTGTTCTGACGACGCCACCTTCCCTACTAGTGCTTCTGATACGTCTTCCTTTTTCCTCTACCGTGTCTGTTCCATTTCCCGCACTTCTGCTCTCATCCCTTCCCCTCCTTCCTAGAACCACGATCGGGTTCCCCTTTGTTTTCACCTCACCAGCCTCCACATTAAACGGATCATCCTCCGCCATTTCCAAACACATCTTCCCCATCCCTTTCAGCATTTCGAAGGGACCGTTCCCTCCGAGACACCCTGGTCCATTCCTCTATCACCCCCAACACCCTGTCCCCTTCCCGTGCAAGGGCAGGAGATGCAACACCTGCCCTTTTATCTCCTTCCTTCCCACTACCCAGGCCCAAACACTCCTTCCAGGTGAAACAGCGATTTACTTGTATTTTCTGCAATTTAGCATACTGTATTCGCTGCTCACAATGTGGTCTCCTCTACAGTGGGGAGACCAAACACAGATTGGGTGACCGTCTTGCGGAACGCTTCCGTTCACTCCGTAAACGTGACCCCGAGCTTCCGGTCGCCTGTCACTTTTAACTCTCCGCTCCACTTCCACTCTGACCTCCACCTCTTACACTGTTCCAACGACATTCAACGTAAGCTCAAGGAACAGCACCTCATCTTTCGATTAGGCACTTTAGAGCCTTCTGGACTCAACATCGAGTTCAACAATTTCAGACCATAACCTCGGCCCCTATTTTTTCACATGGCAGCTGTTGATGTTTCTGCCATTCCCATTTACATCTCTTCTTGACTCATCTTTTGTTTCTTTACTTGTCCCATTACCATCTCATACAAAAAGAAAATACTGTAGATGCTGGAAATCTGAAATAAAAACAGAAAATGCTGGAGATACTCAGCAGGTCAGGCAGCATCTGTGAAGAGAGAAACAGAGTTAACGTTTCAGGTCAATGACCTTTCGTCAGAACTAGCCAGTTCTGACGAAGGGTCATCGACCTGAAACGTTAACTCTGTTTCTCTCTTCACAGATGCTGCCTGACCTGCTGAGTATCTCCAGCATTTTCTGTTTCTATGTCTGCTTTTACCTGCTGGGAATGGCCCCGAGGCCCCAGCAGCCCAGGCCTGTGCCTGCTTTTACCTGCTGGGAATGGCCCCAGGCCTGTGCCTGCTTTTACTTGCTGGGTGCAATGTTCCAGGCTGGAGAGGGGAAGCAGCTTTGGCCCAACACTGCCACTTGTTGGGGGACGTGCAGCGCTACAGCAGTAGGACCATTCCCAGTTTACGTCACTAGCTGATGTCAGCTGCCCAGCCCTGCCATGAGGGGCCACCTGGGTAATGTCACTGTCCCCGGGGGGGTGCCGGCACCTTCAGGGGAGGGTGGAAGAGAGACTCGAGGCAGGAGGTTGATGGAAAGTTACGGAGAAGTTAAACAGGAAGTGTGGGTGAAGTGGTTAAAGTGTCAGCTCCGTTGCCACAGATTGGCGGATTGCAGCGTCAGTGAATCCCCGACAGTCTGCACCGCGGGAGAGGGGCGTTTCTCAAAAATATGAGGAGGAGCCCGTGGAGAAACAGCGCACATCGAGTAGCTAAAGCAAATCTAAAGAAAAGTTTCTGTACGTTATCGCGGGGATTGCTACCAAAATTAACTATCAAGACAAGCGTAAGCACGCAAAGATGTGGAGCAGGAGGAGGAGGAGAGCTGTCTGAGATACACACATGTATCAGAGAATCATTCGGGCCACCGTGCCTGTGCCGGCTCTCTGGTACAGCTATCCAATTAGTCCCACTCCCTCCCCAAAGCCCTGCAAATTTCTCCTTTTCAGTTATTTAGATAATTCCCTTTTTGAAAATTACTATTGAATCTGCATTTCATATCTAGCATAAAAAGGGGAAAAATCCAAAAATGTAACAACGTTTGACACAAACCTGTGCTCGCTGGGCTTATCTCACTGCGAGTTGTTAATAAAGTTATTTTTTTTTTGGGGGGGGGGGGGGGGGGAGGTTAATTTTTTCAGTCTTTTAAATATAAATACACGTGCACCAATGGTCGAAAATGCTCGCAATCTGATCCAATGGTTTCACTTATTTTGAGGATCTTGGGGTTCAGCTGGCTGCAGTTACTCATCCTGTTCATCGCTGCAGGCCAAGTCTGTGGAGACTGATAAGATCCACCAGCATTTCAGTGTGAGCCGTGAACGTATGAGAGAGAGAAAATGAGACAGAGAGAGGGGCAGAGGACAGAGGGAAAAGAGTGAAGGAGAGAGATAGGGGCAGAGAGACAAACAAAGAGTGACAGAGGGGAAAAGAGTGTCCATGTGTGTAGATTGAGGAAAGCATTTGATCTTGGGCTTGTCAACGATACCAAACAGAAACCGCTGGCAGGGGAGGGGGGGGGGGACCAATGATGGGGGAAGGGTTAGTCACCCCCAGGGCTGTTCTTTCATGCACCCATTCAAGATTTGTGTTAGCAGAAGCCCATGAGCAGATTTCATTTCAAACCCCCTCCACCAGTGGCAGGGCATGGGTCAGGGCAGAAACACAAGAGCAGATTGACAAAATAAATTTGAAATCCCAGAGGACCCTGATGGAGTTGTAGACCAGCTCCTGACGCACCTTAGTGGCGAACCCGATTCCGGCATCATGTGAACAGAAACTGCAGCATTACCTGGGTGTTTGGCATCAGTCAGCATTTTCCCTGTCTTGCTCTCGAGCCTTTTATCAGCCTTGTTGGTTTCATACAAAAATTAACGACCCTTCTCTGGTAGCACCAGTGGGTCCATTGTGTCATAGTACGTCGCACTGCACACACAAACAGCCGAGGTCCCCCCAAAACACGGCATCACACGGTTTACCAGCTAAAAATGCAAGAGAAACACAAACTGTTACAGCAGCTTTTCATCCCATTTTCACCTCTCCTGAAGGTGTCGACTCTTACTGGAGTACAGTTCCATGGGCACTAGCTGCCCTCCAGTGCCTCCCCTACTAAAAAGGAGAAAATAGAAGAACATCTAGAAACCAAAAATATAATAATGAATAGTCAACATGGATTTCAAAAGGGAAAGTCTTGCTTGACCAACCTTATTGAATTTTTTGAAGTAACAGAGTAGACAAGGGTAATGCAGTAGATGTAATTTATCTGGATTTTCAAAAGGTCTTCGATAAGGTACCCCATAATACTGATGAACAAGGTCAGAGAATGTGGAGTCAGGGGACAAGTAGCAGAATGGATTGCTGGCTGACTTCAGGACAGAAAGCAGAGAGTAGGAGTAAAGGGTAGCTATTCACAGTGGCAGAAGGTGGTGTTCCACAAGGATCAGTGCTGGGACCACTGCTGTTCACAATTTACATTAACGATTTAGACTTAGAAATCAAAACACCATTTCTAAATTTGCAGATGACACCGAATTGGGGAGGATAGTCAATACTGAGGAGGACATTAATAAACTTGCAGAATGGGCATATACTTGGCAAATGAAGTTCAACACAGATAAATGTGAGGTATTACATTTTGGTAGGAAGAATAGGTCACATCACTTGGGGGGCGAGTCTAGGTGGGGTAGAGGAACAAAGGGATCGAGGAGTACAAATACACAAATCACTAAAAGTTGCGGCACAGGTTAGCAAGGCCATAAAGAAGCAAACCAAGCACTCGTGTTTATTTCTAGAGGGATAGAATTGAAAAGTAGAAAAGTTATGCTAAACCTGTATCGAACCTTGGTTAGACCACACTTGGGAGTACTGCATACAGTTCTGGTCACCATATTATAAAAAGGATATAGAGGCACTGGAGAGGGTGCAGAGAAGATTTACAAGGATGATACCAGAAATGCGAGGCTATACATATCAGGAAAGGATGAACAGGCCGGGTCTCTTTTCTCTTGAAAAAAGGCAGCTGAGGGGTGACCTAATAGAGGTCTTTAAAATTATGAAAATTTTTGATAGTGGATACAGAGAATGTTTCCACTTGTGGGGAAGAGCATAACTAGAGGCCATCAATATAAGATAGTCACCAAGAAATCCAATAGGGAAGTCAGAAGAAACTTCTTTACCCAAAGAGTGGTCAGAATGTGGAACTCGCTACCACAGGGAGTGGTTGAAGCGAATAGTATAGATGCATTTAAGGGGAGGCTAGACAAGTATGAGGGAAAAGGGAATAGAGGGTTATGCTGATAGATTTAGATGAGGAAAGACGGGAGGAGGCTTGTGTGGAGCATAAATGCCGGCATGGACTGGTTGGGCCGAATGGCCTGTTTCTGTGCCATATATCCTATGTAGTCATCCACATGCCCATTCTTTATGCATCGGAATCTTCTTCTTAGGCAGTCCCTCGGAACTGAGGATGACTTGCTTCCACATTAAAAATGAGTTCTCAGGTGACTGATGAGTCCAATGCGGGACCTACAGTCTCTGTCACAGGTGGGGCAGACGGTGGTTGAAGGGGCGGATGGGTGGGGTTCTTGAGTTGAAGTGCGCTCCTTCCGCTGTTTGCGCTTGGCTTCCGCTTGCTCCCAGCGAAGAGACTCAAGGTATTCGGCGCCTTCCCGGATGCTTCTCCTCCACTTTGTGCGGTCTTGGGCCAGGGATTCCCAGGTGTCGGTGGCGATGTTGCACTTTTTCCAAGGAGGCTTTGAGGGTGTCCTTGAAGCGTTTCCTCTGCCCACCTGGGGCTCTCTTGCCGTGTCGAAGCTCCGAGTAGAGCGCTTGTTTTGGGAGTCTCGTATCGGGCATGCGGACGATGTGATCCGTCCATCGGAGCTGACCGAGCGTGGTCAAAGCTTCGATGCTGGCCTGAGCGAGAACACTGACGTTGGTGTGCCTATCCTGCCAATGGATTTGCAGGATCTTGCGGAGGCAGCGTTGGTGGTACCTCTCCAGTGCTTTGAGGTGCTTGCTGTACATGGTCCATGTCTCGGAGGCATACAGGAGAGCGGGTATTACTACTGCTCTGTAGACCATGAGCTTGGTGTCGAATAGACAGTGAATGTCAGCAAAGTGTCTCAGCCACATGATCACTTTCCCGGCAGAACTGCCAATTGTGATCAGAGCAGGAAGCCCAGAGGCACTGAGCCCAATTGCACTGTCCCTACTCCTTCGCCAGTGGAGAACAGCTAACACAGCACAATGTTAAAATGTTCAGCTGCTCAGAGATTTTATTGCAAGACTGCAACATATGGCTTCTGACAGTAGAGGGCAGGATGTACGTTTGTAACTGGGAGGATAAACATAGTTGTCATCCGCCCTGTAATTGGCAACTGACCCCAGGGTTGGATTTATGCTCGGACTAATTTGGAGGCTGCAGAATGTGACCGTCCCAACATAAACACCAATTTATTGATTGCTTGCAGCAGCCAACCCTTGGGGTAAGATCAGTCAGCCCTAGGTACTATTCTATGATTCGAGCGGACTGAAAATCTCCACGCGTTGACTCCATTTAAGCGACAACACTTCACCTGTGACTGGATTGCCAGACTGTTTCCTTAATCATTAACAAAATAAAAAGCAAGTCAAAACATCAACTGTGCCAAACAATATAACCAGAGAAGAGATAGCAAGATTGGAAATGTTGCTTTTAAAGTTTCCATTTTCTTTCCATCTCTCCTGATGGCTCCAATTCTTGCTGGGTTCCATTGACACTTGCCACCCTTCGGTGCCTCTTCATGTGAAAGCCTGGACAGTCAGTGTCAGCAGTCTATTCAACTGTAGGCTCATCACAACTGAGCCCGAACTGGTCCTCATGCGCATGTTGCAATAGAAGTCACTGTCCACAGTCCCCCTGTACCATTGCCTACCTGCAAATGTAGCAAGTTTTAAGAACAGCTCCGACATTCTCAGTGGTCATGAGACTATTTGTAACTGTGGATAGCACATGGCCTTGAGACTGCCAGTTTGATTGACGATGGATATTGCGGCCAGTGGGAGAGGCACCTATCAAGCGGGCTGCTCTGTCCTGGATGTTGTTGAGCTTCTTGAGTGTTGGTGCAGCTGCACCCATCTAGGCAAGCGGAGAGTATTCCATCACACTCCTGACATGAGCCTTGCAGGTGCTGGAGAGGTTTTGAGGGTCAGGAGGTGAGCCACTCACTGCAGAATACCCAGCCTCTGTCCTGCTCTTGTAACCATGGTGTTCACATCCAGTTAAACTTTTGGTCAATAGCAACTTCCAAGATGCTGATGGTGGGGCACTTGGCAATGGTGATGCCACAGAAGGACAGGGGAAGGTGATTGGGACTTTAATTGTTGGAGATAGCTTTTACTTGGTATTTATGTGAAGCAAAGGACAAGTCCATGCTTGGATATTATCCAGGTCTTGCTGCAGGCTGGCATGAGTTGCTTCATTATCAGAGGAGTTGTGAATGGAGCTGAACACTGGAGAATTGTAAGTGAACAACCAGACTCCTGCCCTTACAGTGGAGGGAAGGTCATTGATGAAGCAGCTGAAGATGGTTGGGCTGAGAACACTGCCCTGATGAACTACTGCAGCAATGTCCTGCAGTTGAAACAATTGGCCTCCAACAGGTACGATCATCTTCATTTGTGGCAGGTAGGACTCCAGCTGCTGAGGATTTTTCCCTTAACCCCCAATGACCTCCGTTTTACTTGATGCCATACTCGGTTGAATGTACAAAATGGCAGCTAAAATTTCAGTAATGAACGAACCCTAACAGATGACAGTTGGGACATTGTGCTGGAGCGCGTGATTTCAACCTGCAATAAATTAAAAGTTGATTTGAAATTAATCTCAGGGCATACCACACCTCTGTCTACCTGTGCAGATGGAACCCAGAATCAAGGGAGGATGTTGGAGAAACTGTAATGAGGAGGCACAATCCTTCATGTTTTCTGATCACATCCAAACATCCCGCCTCATGTAGAAACTGCCATGTGACAACCATAAAATCACAAAGTACCCCAGACTTGGGAAACAACCACAACCTCCTGGGTCTCCCCAAAGTGACCCCACTGGATCCGCATATGCCCAAGGTCATGGGTTTCATCCTAACTGCATTCTATTGAAGTGACAGGAGGAACTCCCTCCAACCTGATCAATGTGGATTAAAGCACAATGCAAGATCACCCAGAAAAACAGGTGTTCCCTGAGGTTGAATAAAGAGAAAATATTTTCCTTGTCCTGGACCATTACCAGTGGCTGGCCAGTATATCAACAGCACCCTCCACACAAGTTTCCTAGCAAGCACCTGGTGTCCACCGCACCCACCCAATCAGGGTAATCATCAAAGTCCTTGTAGCAACCCACACCCACCAGGGCAGCAGTGACTTTCATGCAGCTACCACTGGCTGGAATGATTCCCCAGGCCCATCTATAACCTCAGCCACTCAGTAATGCTCACTCACTACCAGAATGCTCCATATGTTAACATGCTGTGACCAAAAAACAACCTTAATAAAGGGGATAAAAAGTCTCAATTAATTACCATCCCATTTCCTTTAAGACTCATGAGTACAAGTTGTCTGGACCAGGTATTTTGTTGAAGTTAAGATTATCGGACATGTTATGACCATGCTGTCGAGCTCAATCTCCTGTTCCTGGAAATTCAGTATTTGTCTCAGGTCACCTTCTTCTCTCTTCTTGGGTACAGACAGATTTGAAATAACAACTATTTCATTATTTCTTTGTCCCTGAGTCTAGTGTCCCACCACAAACATTTTTAATACGAGCCTTCGTCTTCTTACTTAACCATGTTGGGTTTGTTGCCCTTTAATCTGTTTCAATTTGGCAGGAATAAATTTTGATTGAAAGCCACATGAACATTAGATACCCTCCACTTCCCACAAAATATTTTCCAGCCATTATTTGTGCTCCAATTAACATTTAAAAGAATCATTTTGCTTTCCCTTGAAGTTTGATTTTTAAAGTTCAATATTTCTGTACTGCTGTCCATATTGCCCGCAATTAAGTTTTAATATACTCACTGAACCCGAGATGCTCCCAAACTTCCACCATATGTACCATCATTTCAGAATAGTTATTGACCACAGTCTTCAACAAACTGAGTAAGGAGACCTCAGCAGCATCTCTAGAAATAAGCACAGATGAGAATAGAAAATAGGACTAGATCTGGTCCATCCAGCCTGTCCAATCGAGACATGGTGCAGTCTACATGCATCAACCCACCCCTCAGTCATGGAAAAAAGTAAAACCTTATGCCAAGCTAGACAAAAACTCTTGGGAAATTCCTCTCAACCCACCAAAATATGATCAAGTAAGCACCAGGAGACCACATAAACTGATAACACTGGCCGCACCTACCTTCCAAAACTCCAAATGTCTTCCACTCGCAAAAACTCGTCCGGCTTCCTTTTGAAGATCCGTCGCAAATCCATATTCCGCCCATCAATTCCTGCCAACTTTGGCCCTACCAGCCACAGGCTTCCCACTGTTTGTTCTGCAGCCGTACTGACTTTTTAAAGTCTCTATAAACATCACAAGCGGAGAAACAGGTCTGCACTACAACAAACATGTCAGCCATGAGAAACAAAGAAGTCGAGATAATAAATAGCAAAAGTGATGTCAGGGAATATACAAAGAGATACAAGGACATAAAAGTAGATGAGAGACATGGTGGGTTGGGGGGGGGGGGAAAAGAGTCAGAAAGAAGGGACAGATTCAAGTAACACATGAAACAAACCACTCCAACAGGCAAATTATGCATAAAGATAGAAAGACAGAGATGGGAGCGAGGCAGAGCAGCTTAAAGAAAAACAAAGAGACAAAGAGAGCAAACAGTAATATCGGAGACATAGGCAGAGCAGAACATGGAGCTATCAAGAGAGAATCTGGAACACACATCAGACAAAAAGGAATCTATTGGGAGTCTCTCCAAATGATCATGAACACCACCATGGGGAATCCTCCAGGAACATATTAAGAGTCTTGCAAATAGTGCACACTTGCTGCAAGTGTCACACTTACTTCCTGTAACTTTCCCCATCACTTTATTTATTGATAAATTCACTATTATAAAACAGCACCTCCTCCAACTCACCATGAGCAACATTTGCTTAAAATATTTGGATGTACAAAGGAATTGTAATGATACAAGGCAAATAGAAACATAAAAGTTAGCAGAAATAAAAGATAAAAGATACCTTGGAATCCAGAAGTAGAACTGGGTGTGATGGTTAACTGAGTTATGACACCCAGTTCTACCTCTGGATTCCAAGACTGCTGCTATACTTTCTGACATCAGGTTCTGATGAGTGAACATTTCTTTCCTTCAGGTCAAATGAAGCCATTCTGTTCAGCTCCAAGCAATGCTGAGGTGCCTCTGTTCCCGATTCCATCAAACTCCCAGCTACCCACTCCGGCAAATCTCAGCACACTGTTCGATCCTGATCACAACTTTTTATTCTAATATCTGGTTCAACACCAGTATGGCATTTCTCCAACTCCACCACATTGCCCACTCGCCAAGCTTTCTCTCAAGGATTGATTTCTTCAATCAGTTCTCTTCCTGCAGCTGAAGGTGGTGACTCTGGGCTGTAGTCGGGTCCTATAGGGGAGAGTGCCCACAGAGCTCATCCACCTGTTTTTCAGGTGTAAGGCAGCCAGCTTTCAAATAACTAATTGGAAAATCCAGGCTTTAATGGCTGCAGGCTTCACACCATGGAGTATCCCAATGTGATCCCTACCTCACTCCCACACGTACTTTCCAGCTGGACTGACTGAATAGTGATCAGCAGCAGCTGTACCCCGCACACCGCTACTAGCCCAAGAGTGCCAAGATCAACTGTAGCACCTTGAGAACTGCCCAGGCGGAGATCAGCGAACTCTATGCATTAATCCTGGGACCTTACTTTGGTCCGTATGGCTCAGAACCACAGCAGGTAGCACACTGAACCCTCGGGCAGGAGGAATAATGAGATGATGGTGGAACAACTGGTTACAATAGACAGGTTGTCTTATACACCTCGCAAAAGGCAAAAAAAACACGGATTTGTGACAAAAGATTTTATACAGGTGATCAGGGCAGTTTAAACCTCTTCTATACACACAGCACATTCCGACAATTGCCTACAACTGCTTGCCAGGAAACATTACACATACAACAGGGTCTGGATAAAACGGCACATCAGAAACAGCCCACCTGCACTCATTTGTACCACAGCCTGTCATTTTAATTGTTTACTCAGTAACTGAGTATAAATAGAAACAGAAGACAAATCTTTACCATAAAATGTAATTAGAAGTACAGGTGTTACTGTATCTGATTACAGGTGCTGGGGTAGTTTATATCCTGATCAAGGACTCTACATTAATATGGAATGTTTCAGTACCGGGGAATTTTCTGTGTGCAATTTCTCAGTGAAATCTTAAGAACTAACTCCCACAGGCCAGGATTTTTTTTTTTTTTAAGAACAGAACATATCCTCTGCCCCAAGCATGTGCTGCTGCAAGAGGAAGGAGTGCAGTGCTGGCAACCTGGGCAAGTGTTTCATTAGGGATATGTTTGTACGCTCACCTTCCCACAAGGAGTTTTCCTATTTGACCCCACATTTGGGGGGGTGGGGGTGGGAGAAGGACGATAACAGTTATGCAGCGTCAACTGACTTCTGGGTGATCAATAATGACTCTCACATAATCAACTGCTTTCCACCCTTGCAACACAAGGCTACAGATAGAAATGAGGTGCAACTGCACACCCAGTCACAGCTGGCCAGGTGCAGCTTGACACCCCAGTCACAGCTGGCCAGGTGCAACTGCACACCCAGTCACAGCTGGCCAGGTGCAACTGCACACCCAGTCACAGCTGGCCAGGTGCAACTGCACACCCAGTCACAGCTGGCCAGGTGCAACTGCACACCCAGTCACAGCTGGCCAGGTGCAACTGCACACCCAGTCACAGCTGGCCAGGTGCAACTGCACACCCAGTCACAGCTGGCCAGGTGCAACTGCACACCCAGTCACAGCTGGCCAGGTGCAACTGCACACCCAGTCACAGCTGGCCAGGTGCAACTGCAGACCCAGTCACAGCTGGCCAGGTGCAACTGCAGACCCAGTCACAGCTGGCCAGGTGCAACTGCAGACCCAGTCACAGCTGGCCAGGTGCAACTGCAGACCCAGTCACAGCTGGCCAGGTGCAACTGCACACCCAGTCACAGCTGGCCAGGTGCAACTGCACACCCAGTCACAGCTGGCCAGGTGCAACTGCAGACCCAGTCACAGCTGGCCAGGTGCAACTGCAGACCCAGTCACAGCTGGCCAGGTGCAACTGCAGACCCAGTCACAGCTGGCCAGGTGCAACTGCAGACCCAGTCACAGCTGGCCAGGTGCAACTGCAGACCCAGTCACAGCTGGCCAGGTGCAACTGCACACCCAGTCACAGCTGGCCAGGTATAACTGCACACCCAGTCACAGCTGGCCACGTACAACTGCACACCCAGTCACAGCTGGCCAGGTACAACTGCACACCCAGTCACAGCTGGCCAGGTACAACTGCACACCCAGTCACAGCTGGCCAGGTGCAACTGCACACCCGGTCAGGTACCTGCACAAGAATACAACTCATGCCAAAGCATTTTCCAACAAGCCCTGATGAATGTCTGGAAGCCACAAACTGTTGTAGTTGCTTTTGATCTTTGGCGATGTTCTATTGCTGCCTTGTTTAGGGGTGGAGGACAGATAGATGATTAACAATCAACCTCCAGCACAGCCTGTGCCTCAGGTGAGACTTGGATTGCATCTTAAAATACAGAATTTAAAAATTAAATTGACTTAGAAAATCCACTTGAGTTCATCACAAATTTATGACATAACTTAAAATATACTATAGCTTAACATGCTTCCTGCAACATGGGGTTCAGGCCACTGATGCATGGCTGCACACCTCAGGGGCACAGGAGGCATCAGGGTATATACCTCGGGGGCACGGGGGATGGGCAGGAGTATCAGGGTACACATCTCGGTGGGGGGGGGGGGGGGGGGGGGGGGTTTCAGGGATCCTGGTGCCAGACCAGAACTGGCGAAATCCTTCACATATCAGTAACTAGCACAAAGTGAAGCTTACAATAAGCGACCCCTTCTCCTTCTCCCAAACCATTCATAGCTCGATTCAGAGACCACTGCAAGAGGTTGACAGAAGCAGAATATGAGCAGGCCTGGGTGGAGCAGAGCATGGCAGGTCTGATCAAATCCGGTAAAATGATTTTTGTTGGGGGAAGAGGTGGGGATGGCTAGGATTTCTTATTGTGCCCATCTGGATGAGGTAACTGAAGAATACTACAGCATTGCCAGTACACCTCAAGTGAAAACCCTTCCTTTACACTGCCCCATTAGGCACAGCATAGATTAGATAGAGTAACACTCCTAAATTTGTCCCATTCAGTACTCCTAGCTCAGGTACAGCGTGTGTTAGATGCAGCATAAAGCTCCCACTACGCTGTCCAACAATAAGAAGAAATCATGGAAATATCACAATTAAAATATTTTGCCATTTGTGTAATATAACTTGTGTATTTGCTCTGTGGTCCATGAGCAAGAGGAGCACGGGGTAGATGAGAAGACCGAGCTTGCTCATTCCTCCAATTCAACGTGTCTGGTGTTTTCCTTTGTAACCAGTCTTCCAAGGGTACAAACTGTGTAAAAGGCAGGGCACTTAATAGAAATCGAATGTTTATCATAACCAAGAGAATCCTCGGCCATCTATAGGCTGTGTTTGCTGCATGCAGTTGCTGGAGTCTAGTTAGTGTTTTTACTCATTTCCCTCCCCCTTATCCTGACGGCACCAGCTCTTGCTGGGGTCTGGATCTATCTGCCTCTGGTTCCTCTGCCAGGCAACAATCTTCATATGTGAACCTAGACAGCAAGTGTCAGCAGGATAGTTGACAGTAGAGAGTGTCAGAACTGAGCCCAATCCTGCTCTCATCTGATCCGCAGAGGGAATCACTGCATAGTGATGAGGAGCAGGAAGTGCAGCTCTGGGTGAAACTGGAAACGGGAGGAATCTACCTAGTTTGATTTAAACACACAGACTCTGGGCTGCATGCAGTGCTGACATGGAATGGTGAAACGGTGATGCTATTACAAGGAGGCAGGCAGCAGATGAGAAGTCTGTACTGGCCACAGTGGTGCACCTCCTGGTCGCATTAGCATGAATACATCACAAAGGCCATGTCTTAACTATAGGTGCGATTAAGGAACCAAACTTGAACTGAATCCAGACAGATGCAAGACCAGCTTGTCATAACTTTGTGTGGACAGCTACATTTTTGTCACTGCACTAGGGTAAGAGATCGGATCTAAATTGTTCTACGCCATAGTCATGGAAGTTACAATGTCACACCAGCATCCGGTAACTCAGTGTTCAGTCCGGTAGAAGCACTATTTTCTTTTTGGAGTTCCCACATTGTCCGGTGAAAGGTGATGTGAGTTGTAATTAAATCCTCAGATGATGTTACGTATTGCAACCTGTTGAAACCTTTTGCAGGCCCAAGCTACAGGGTGAGAGGGGGAAGAGGTGAGATGAAGGAAGATTGCTAGGTCTTATAAAGAATCTGTAAAGCTTCAGCTCACAGTCATGCATGATCCAATAGAATCTAAATGAAAATCACTGTGGCTGATGGTTAAACATTCCTCTTTTACAAGAAGCTAGACCCCAGAACTGTGCTCCTCGCAGTGAGGCGTTCATGGTATTTCAGGCTTTGGGACAAGCAGAGTGTGCGGACTCACTGGAGCTCTACTGCAGAGGTAATGTACACTATCCGGCCAAACATCTTTTCAAGTCTATCCTTGAATCTGGAATTCCACATATCAAAAGTGAAGGAGAAAGAGCTCAATCCCTCCCACTGCCATGTCTTGCAGAGGTGGAAGGGACAAGTGCAGTGAACAATCAGATTGTTAAAAGGTACAAGGCAATGGGCTGCTTTCAAACTGTCCATCCTCAGTCTGCCCTGTAAGTTCACTACACCTTGAAACACCTTTACCTGGCCATGTAGAAACTTCATTCAGATTTTAAAAAAAGCAGCACATGATGTTGGACTATATTATTTGATTGGATAGTTAAAACAGATCTCAGAATTTTCACCTCTAGTTTAGGCTAAGTTGTTGCACGATATAGTGACATCTAGCGATAGCAGAACAGGGCTTAAATTCCCTTTAACAAAACAAAGAGTAAAATAAAAATCACTCAAGAGCATCTATTGCTCAGGTAGAAATCTAAAAACAGTTTGAAGATTCTTGTCCTGATAAACCGGTTACACAGGAAATCCAAAGTCAGAGCAAGCAAATCCTGATCCAATTCCGCACTGGGAATTGAACTAGAACCACGTGATCCATTGCTGGGCTATTTACTGCAAATCCTAATCAGAAAACCAAATAAATACATTGTGCAGAGATATGGGGAGCAAGTTCCGAAAACATCTCCATCGTGATTGTAGTGTGAATTTTTCATGACCGTGCTTTTATGCACATGGTAAATAAGCAATAAGATAAAACTTATATAAAAATAAAGTTATGTTGTATCAGTCTGACGTGACTGCAGAGGTCCCCAGATTCAATTGATCAGTTTACAAGTCTGACATAATTGGGTGGGAGAAGGGAACAAAGGGAGGAAGGCAGCCGATGTCAGTTAACGGATCCTGGGTCGGTGATGGGCATGGTGTGCAGAACCTCATCCAGGAGCTGCAGTGCCCGGTGGAGGTGGACCTCGATCCAGCAGGGTGTGTGTTTGATGCTCTGCCGCGGATAGTCTGGTCCCCAACCCTTTACAAAGCTCAGCCGGAGGATGCAGAGACGCCTCAGGTCATCAACTCCAATCCCCGCAGCTGCAGAAAGACCTGAAACAATAAAGAGACTTCAGCAGTGCAGGATGTCGGCAACAGTGGAAGACAAAGTACAAAGCCACAAAGACCCTCACATCAGGCAGTGGAGTGCGACAGGCTGGTACTACATGCAGGATAACACAACCTCGCTACGTAAGTCATGACACAACCATCTGATCTTGTTAAAGTTGTCTGCGAAGGAGCTTCACTTGAAGAAGGAACCCGAGTGGTTGATTCACAGTCAGAGAACTGCTTGTACACACCAAACAGACAAATTTTTTCCCCAATGGAGACAAGCAAAATCCTATTCATATTTCATTTGCAGGGTGGGATAGTGGGGTTGGGGGGGGGGGGGGGGGGGAAGAGAGAGAAAGAGAAGGTTGAAATGCTGAACCAAGTTATTCGTATTGGAATTAGAATAACCTCAGAGGCTTAAAGATAACGGTGACACCTTAATATTCATCTCTGTCCTTCACAACACAAGTTCAAACAGTTTACACCTGAGGAATCGAATGGTGTGCGTCCCACTGTCAAAGGCACATTGCTTCACAGCTGTCAATCTTCACATTCAAGCTTTGTGATCATTTAAAAAAAATTTTTTTTTTTTTTTTTTTTTTTACAGCATTAAAATTTGCTATTTCCCCATTATTCAGCAGAGAGGTATACAGTGTGGCTACGGGCGACCTCCCTGTCCTTATCTGTGAGATAGCATCTCATTTCAGGAGAGAGTTAAAACTGGCAAGATTATGAATCACAAAAATAGACGGCGTGTTGTGCAGAACCAAGCTGGCACTGACTTCACCAATGGAGAATACTCTTGAGCGCACGTGACCACGCACTCCCCACTAAGGTGAGCATTGGAGAAGGATTTCCCCAGCCTTAGTTTCACATAAAAGGGCTATTAAAGGATTGGCTGGAATAAGTGGATTTGCGTACCATGGTTGTCCAATCCCCATAACAGTACCAAATTGGCACTGTAAATGCCAATTTATTACAGATGGTCCTTTTAAGGACACCCTGCCACTTTAGAAGCTGGTAGAGGGAGATGTCCAAAGACCTTAGTTTGCTGCTATTTAATCCCCCGCCCCCCACCTGCCATTTTGCTTTAGGGTGGCACAGATGAGCTGGCATCAGTACCTAACTGAATATAGAGTATGAGACATTGATGTAAAGAACGAACAAACTTGCATTTATACAGAACCTCTCACAACTTTAGGTTGTCCCAAAGTGCTTCACAGACAATGAAGTACTTTTTTTTGAAGTTTAGTCACTGTAGGGAAATTTGGCAGCCAATTTGTGCACAGCAAGCTCCCACAAACAGCAATGAGGTCATGACCAGAAAATCAATTTTTTATTGATGTTGGTTGAGGGATAAATATTGGCCCCAGGACACCGGGGAGAACTCCCCAGCTCTTCTTCAAAGGCTGCCGTGGGATCTTTTATATCCATCATAGAGGGCAGACGGGGCCTCGGTTTAAATTCTCAGCCGGAAGATGTAGATTTTGGGAATCATTTTGTGATGACTCTGCAGAGACAGACAATAAGTGCGAGGCCGAATGGGCCCTGAATGTACTCCTACTTACTAACAGCAGGTGCGATGCCTCCCACAGACCCAGGGCCCGGAATGTTCCCTGCCACGGCTGCGGCCTGCGCTGCTGCTGCTGCTTGTGCGGTAGCTGCCTGTTGCTGCATCTGCCGGTGACACTGACGTAAATCAAACACCTGCATAGAAAAAAAGGACAGTCAAAAGCAAGAACATAAGAAATAGGAGCAGGAGTAGGCCACTCGGCTCTTCGAGCCTGCTCCGCCATTTAATAAGTTCATGGCTGATCTTTTACCTCAACTCCACTTTCCCGCACTAGCCCCATATCCGTACTACCCAAAAATCTATCGATATCTGTCTTGAATAAACTCCACAACCATTTCAAACAATAAATATACTGCTCCTTACCTTGAAGTGTGAAGTGGACAGGAGCAGATGAAAGAGGAGCTCAGGGGAAGATGCTGAAGGTATGGCTGAAGAGACATGGGTGTTCAGACGGCTTCTGAAGGCAAGGAGGGAGGTAGCAAGGTAAAGTGGAGTTGGCAGAGGATTATGGGGCAAGGCAAAATGGATTGGATTGGTCTCCGAGACACAGGAAACAAACAGTAACTGGGGACATGTGTTTGGAGGATGATGACAGGAGTGTCTGGCTGAAGATCACTCAAATAGGACAGAGAAAGTCTATGCAGCGATAACCTGGAAACGTTATGCTGCAACCAGGGGCGCCAGACGCCGAGGCTGCAGGGGCGCGGGGCGCCAGACGCCGAGGCTGCAGGGGCGCCAGACGCCGAGGCTGCAGGGGCGCCAGACGCCGAGGCTGCAGGGGCGCCAGACGCCGAGGCTGCAGGGGCGCCAGACGCCGAGGCTGCAGGGGCGCCAGACGCCGAGGCTGCAGGGGCGCCAGACGCCGAGGCTGCAGGGACGCCAGACGCCGAGGCTGCAGGGACGCCAGACGCCGAGGCTGCAGGGACGCCAGACGCCGAGGTTGCACGTTGATCTGTTATGTTTACCATTCGGGACACTTTCCATTACATTTTGAAAAATGTTTTGCCTCATTAAGGTGAGGAACGTCGATGCTGGGTGTTGGAATTTTTCACATTTCAGTGTCAGCATCAATCACTCCCGGGTCAGACAGAGTGCATCCAGATGCAGAGTAAAGCTCTTTCTACTCTGCTCTAGCCTTCAGAGAGCACCCCAAATCCCAACAGTGTAGCAATATTTCCTGTCTCGACACCACTCACCCTGTGGTGTCGAGTGAGACTGCCGATTAGCTTGCACTTTGGGACTGTTTTGTGCTGTGGGCTCATGAAGAGAAACTGCATTGAGATTGCCCAAGCTTTCACATAGGAATCTTGCAGCCAGAGAGGGAGACTCATCTCCTGACTGGCCTGAGAGGTGAGAGGTCACTGTCTAACCCACTGCGCCATCCAGCGATGCTCATTATGTCAGCTCCCATAGGCTATGAACTAAAGCTAGACTGTATGTGTAAAATAGCAGAGACATCAGGCGCTGTAACAATGAACCCTGTTACTGTCAGCATATGTGTAGAAATACTTTGCCGTACTACAATATCCTCCTGAGCTCTTCAAACTGGCACACACACACATATTGATGGGCTGTGTAGCTCAGACTAAACTGCTAATCACGATAACACAGAAGCTAACACAGTTTCAATAGATTAGATTGCTTCACTATCCCTGAACATCTCCGATGTCTCAGCCATTCTCTTAAATAACTTTCAACTACTGAGAGATTGAGTAGACTAGACCTATATTCCCTACAGTTTAGAAGAATGAGAGGTGATCTAATTGAAACATATAGAATTCTTAAGGGGCTTGACAGGGTTAATGCTGGGAAAATGTTTCCCCTGGTTGGGGAATCTAGAACACGGGGTCACAGTCTCAGGATAAGGGGTCGGCCAGTTAGGACTGAAAGGAGGAGAAATTTCTTCACTCAGAGGGTGGTGAATCTTTGGAATTCTCTACCCCAGAGGGCTGTGGATGCTCAGTCTTAGTAAGTAGTAACAAAAACCTTTTAGAATGGGTTTGGCTAAAATTAATATAGAACGGTAATAACTTGCATTTATATATTACCTTTAATGGAGAAAAAGGGATCAAAAGCTCTTCACAGACAAAAATCAGACAGCGAGCCAAAGGAGGTCTTTGGATAGTGAGCAAAACTTGGAGAGAATTCCAGAACCTGGGGCATGGCCGCCAACGGTGGCGTGAACGGAGGGTGGGGGGGGAGAAATGCACGAAAGGCCAGAATCAGAGGAATGGAGAGTTCTGGGGTTGAAGGGTAGAGCTGGAGGGGGTTACAGAGATAGGGAGGGACAAGGCCATGAAGTGATATAAACACGAGGATAAGAATTTTAAATTGGAGGTATTGGGGTAATCAGGAGCCAATGTAGGTCAGCAAGGATATGGGTGATGGGTGAGCGGGACAGGATACGGGCAGCAGAGATTTGCATGAACTGAAGTTTACAGAGAATGGAGAATTAGAATAAAATGAAGAATTTAAGAAGTTAAAAAGATTGGATCCTTGGACACATTCTGGTGTGTGAGTCATTTAATATTTAAATCAGCTACAGGACATTTATAAAAAAATCAAAAACAAGCAAATTAAGCCTAAGCTTTGTCATAGCTGCTGTATACGCAAGAACCTGGGCGACTCACCCTCTCTTCCATCTCCTTTGGCACCAGTCCTCCGACTCAGCAACATGGCTTAAATTGAGAACTGAGTGATTGCATTCCATGCTGGTCTCAATAGGAAATGAAAAATTCATCCTCACCTTGATGTATGCACCTGGATAAATTTTATGTACAGCATCTCCAGGTGCCCGGCCTGCCTCTCGGTCCAGATAGTAGCTCTGCACAAACACAGCGTGGTCACTGAGGCATCGCATCCAGACATCACCCTCACCCCGACACTCCAGCTGGATGCCCTTACCAATGTGCAACCTGCAATACCACAAACAAGCTCAGAAGCTGTTCTTTAATTCCCATCTATAGCCTCACATCTGCACTTTTAAACACATTGCATACACTCACACTGGTCATAGCTGGACATAAAGGGGAATTGGATGGTGCAGAGGGTAATACACAGCTCATTCACTTGAGAACTGTGCTAGAATCCAGGACAAAAGTGAAGTGATCTCACTGACAACCCCTTCTTCACTCCTACAGCCCAGGGGAAAATTAGAAGCAAAATTAATCTTGGCATTCTCAATCCGGAACGGTAGCATAGTGGTAATATTACTGGACTGGACAAGTACTAGTACTGGACTACAGAGGCCTGGACTAATAATCCGGTGACAAGAGTTCAAATCCCACCACGGCAGCTGGGGAATTTAAATTCAATTAAATAAATCTGGAAATAAAAAGCTAGTATCAGTAATGGTGACCATGAAACTATCGAGTCCTCGAAGGGTGTAGTGAGCATTTTCCATATCCTGGATTATGTGCATATAATGCAGTGATTTGGGTAAAGCTGCACAGTGCTAGACTGGCCTCACTAATTTTTATCCCCTTCTCCCCATTTGCTCCTTTCTAAAAAAGGTGCCGTGCCTTGGGAAGGTATATTTTCACAGGTGCCAGATGTGTAGTCATTTGTGATGTGCAAACCTAGACAGTGAACATTGGCAGGCCATGTAACTGTGGGGGGGGGGGGCATCACAGCTGAGCTCCATCCTAACCTCAGCCATGTCCACACACATGCACTTTTCTAGATGGAGTCCCTGCATAGTGAGCAAGAGCAAGAATCCTGGCCGACTTTTCTCCTCTCCAGTGCAGGCTGTTCTGGCTGGGTCAGCCACGTCAGCAAGGAATGGTGATGGAACTTGGGACCCCCTGCTCTCCATGGCTTAGCACCACACTTGGTGGCACATTTACCCACTGAGATATGGGAGGAATCCAAGAGTAAAAGCCTCAAATAGTTTCTGGTTTAGGAACATCCACAGTGGCACAGGCTCACAGCTCACACAATGCAAGTCAAACTCTCAGGGCACAAACTTAAAAGCTTGGGGCAAAGATCCTGAGACATTGTTTCTGATACCCAGCCCAAACAGAAACAGGCAGCAGGCTGGGAACAAATATCTTCCATCATCTCAAGGGAGCACAATATTTGTGAGGGCGGAGGAGTGAAAGAGTATAAACGGTTGTTAGACAGCAATAGCATCAGTCAGCCACACAGTCTCTTACACCAGGTTTTACAATATCGTCCTTCACACTAACCTGGCCTTCTCACTGGCATCAGTCCTATGTACATTTGAAAGCTGGCCAAGGCAGAAACGATCTCCTCCTGATGGATCCACATAGCCATCGACTGTCACTATCGGGCAGCTAGAGGGAACTTTGAACATCTCCCCCACCTGCACGTCCATCTCGAAGTATGTGATCGAACACCAGAACTCAGGTCCTGCAGAAGAGGAGACGGGGGATGGGGCAGACAGAGCAAGGAAGAAGTGAGCAAACTAATGGGAAGAGAAAAAACTCATCAGAACAGAGCCGACACTTGTACAAACACCACTACTACATTTGCTACACACAGAGTACTGTGCACCGTTCTGGTCTCCATATTATAAAAGGGATAGAGGCACTGGAGAAAGTGCAAATTTTTTTACTAGAATGATGCAACACAGTGGCATAGTGGTTAGCACTGGTGCCTCACAGCGCCAGAGACCCGGGTTCGAATCTAGCCTCGGGTGACTGTCTGTGTGGAGTTTGCACATTCTCCCCGTGTCTGCGTGGGTTTCCTCCGGGTGCTCCGGTTTCCTCCCACAGTCCAAAAATGTGCGGGTTAGGTTGATTTGGCTATGATAAATTGACCCTTAGTGTTAAGGGGGGATTAAATATGTGCGGGTTACAGGGATAGGATGGGATATGTTAGGGGGAATTAAATATGTGGGGTTACGGGGATAGGATGGGATATGTTAGGGGGAATTAAATACGTGGGGTTACGGGGATAGGGTGGGATATGTGTCGGTGCAGGCTCGATGGGGATTCTGTGTGAGAAAGCAGGGACAGGGTACTGGATTTGGATGATCAGCCATGATCGTATTGAATGGTGGAGCAGGCTCGACGGGCCGAATGGCCGACTCCTGCTCCTAGTTGCTATGTTTCTATGCCAGAACCGAAAGGTTATTACCTATCAGGAAAGATTGAACATGCTGGGGCTCTTTTCTATAGAAAAGAGAAGACTGAGGGGTAACCTGATAGAGGCCTTTAAGATTATGAAAGGGTTGGATAGGATAGATGTAGAAGATGTTTCCACTTGCGGGGTAGACCAGAACTAGGAGTCATAAATATAAGATCGTGATTAATAAATCCAATAGGGAACTCAGGAGACACGTCTTTACCCAGAGAGTGGTGACAATGTGGAACTCACTACCACAGGGAGTAGTTGAGGTGAATAGCACAGATGCATTTAAGGGGAAGCTAGATAAGAACAGGAGGAAGAAAGGAATAGAAAGATATACTGATAAGGTTAGATGAAGAGGGGTGGGAGGAGGCTCGTATGGACCAGTTGGCCTGTTTCTGTGCTGTTGACTCGATATAATTCTATGTACATTTGGAAAGGTCATTACCTGGATGGTTGGAAATTGGCTGCTGATAGGATGCCCCATTGTGATGTGAAGACCCTAGAGGCACAAATTAACTGTTATAAAGCCCAGCAATAAGAAAAAAATCAGATGCGCTCCACTGAGTTTAACAGGTATTCTCAGCACTTGGTTAAGATATATCAAAGAGTTCATTCTGAATTAGATGCTTTTCAGTATGAAATTCATATAAATGCAAATAATAACCTTTAACAACACAACTGATAGGCTTCTGATGAAAAGTGAATGTCATAGATACATACATAGATACATAGAAGATAGGAGCAGGAGTAGGCCATCCGGCCCTTCGAGCCTGCTCCGCCATTTAATGAGATCATGGCTGATCCTCCAATTCAGTATCCCGTCCCCGCCTTCTCTCCGTAACCCTTAACCCCTTTTGCCTGTAGAAATATATCTAATTCCCTCTTAAATATATTTAATGAGCTGGCGTACACTGCCCTCTGTGGCAATGAGTTCCACAGGTTCACCACCCTCTGAGTGAAGAAATTCCCCCTCATTTCTGTCCTAAATGGTTTAGCCCTTATCCTTAAATTATGTCCTCTAGTTCTGTTCTCACCCGCCAAGGGAAACATTCCTTCTGCATCTAGTCTGTCTAGACCTGTCAGAATTTTATACACTTCTATGAGGTCCCCTCTCAATCTTCTAAACTCCAGTGTGTACATCCCTAAACTACATAGTCTCTCCTCATAGGTCAATCCCGCCATTCCTGGTATCAGCCTGGTGAATCGCCGCTGCACCCCCTCCATGGCAAGAACATCTTTCCTCAGATGAGGCGACCAAAACTGTACACAGTACTCGAGCTGTGGTCTCACCAGTGCCCTGTACAGCTGCAGCAAGGTATCCCTGTTCCTGTATTCCAACCCTTTTGCTATGAAGGCCAGCATACCGTTTGCCTTCTTGACCGCCTGTTGCACCTGCATGTTCGCCTTCAGTGACTGGTGTACAAGAACACCCAGGTCTCTCTGTACTTCCCCCTCTCCCAATTTATTGCCATTTAAATAATAATTTGCCCTCCCGTTCCTGCACCCAAGGTGGATAACTTCGCACTTGTCCACATTATAGTGCATCTGCCATTTATCCGCCCAATCACCCAGTCTGTCCAAATCGCTCTGGAGCTTCCTGGTCTCCTCCTCTGAGCCCACCCCCCCTCCTAGTTTAGTGTCGTCTGCAAATTTGGAAATGCTGCATCCGACTCCCTGATCCAGGTCATTAATGTAAATTGTGAACAGCTGGGGACCCAGGACAGATCCCTGTGGTACCCCACTTGTTACTGCCTGCCATTCAGAAAATGAGCCGTTTATTCCAACTCTCTGTTTTCTATCTGACAGCCAGTTCTCTATCCACGTCAATACTTTCCCCTTTATCCCATGAGCTTCAATTTTCCATGCTAATCTTTTATGTGGGACCTTATCGAAGGCCTTTTGGAAGTCCAGGTACACCACATCTACTGGCTCTCCCCCATCTATTTTACCAGTTACTCCCTCAAAAAATTCCAATAGATTAGTCAAGCACGATTTACCCTTTGTAAATCCATGTTGACTCTGTCCTATCCTGTCCCCATTTGCTAAGTGCTCCGCTATTTCATCCTTAATGATGGACTCCAGCATTTTGCCCACAACTGATGTAAGGCTTACAGGTCTGTAATTACCTGCTTTTTCCCTACCCCCCTTTTTGAAAAGTGGGGTAACGTTAGCTACCCTCCAATCCATGGGCACTGTTCCCGAGTCTAATGAATTCTGAAAAATCATACTTAGTGCATCCGCTATCTCTAGGGCCACCTCCTTCAGTACCCTAGGATGCATGTTATCAGGCCCTGGGGATTTGTCCGCCTTCAATCCCTTTAGCTTCCTTAACACCATATCCTTAGAGATATTGATTTGCGTCAGTTCCTCCTTTGCCAATGTCCCTATTTTTCCCGATATCCCAGGGAGGTTATTTGTGTCTTCCTTCGTAAAGACTGACCCGAAGTATGCATTTAGTTGGCCTGCCATTTCCTTATTTCCCGTTATATATTCCCCCGTATCTGACTGCAATGGACCAACTTTGGTTTTCACCAGTCTTTTCCTCTTGATATACTTATAAAAGCTTTTGGAGTTAGTTTTTATATTTTCCGCCAGCTTGCTTTCGTAAGCTATTTTGCCCCTCTTGATTAAGCCCTTTGTCCTCCTTTGCTCTATCTTAAACTGTTCCCAATCTTCCGCTCTGGCGCTTTTTTTGGCTATTTTATATGCCCTATCTTTGGATTTTATGCTGTCTCTAATTTCCCCTGTTATCCACGGTTGAGTCACCTTTTTAGATTTCCTTTTATGCCAGATTGGTATAAACAATTTTTGCAATTTTGTCATTCTATCTTTAAATGCTTGCCATTGTTTATCTACCTCCAGTCCTCCCAGGAACGTTGTCCAATCAGACCTACTCAGTTCCCGTCTAATGGCATCATAATTCCCCTTGTTTAAATTCAGGACCTTAGTCTCTGAGTCAATTTCTTCGCTCTCCATTTCGAGTGAGAAATCGATCATGTTATGATCGCTCTGACCCAAGGGTCCCCGTACAACAAGATTACTAATTAGTCCCTTCTCATTGCACAGTACCCAGTCCAATATAGCCTGTTCCCGAGTTGGTTCCTCGACATATTGATCCAGATAACCATCCCTTAAACACTCAAGGAATTCCTCCTCCTCATTATTTTTACTGATTAGGCTATTCCAATCTATATGTAAGTTAAAGTCACCTATGATGACAGCTGTGCTCTTATTGCACGCTTCTCTAATTTCCCTCGTGATGCCCTCCCCAACCTCTATTTTACTATTTGGAGGCCTATATACCACTCCTATTAATGTTTTTCGCCCCTCGCTATTTCTTAGCTCCACCCATATAGATTCTGTATTAACTGAGTTAATATCCTTCCTTTCAATTGCATTTATCCCCTCTTTTACCAGCAATGCTACCCCTCCTCCCTTTCTTTTTTGTCGATCCTTCCTAAATACTGAATACCCCTGTATGTTAAGCTCCCAGCCCTGCTCACCCTGCAACCCTGTTTCCGTAATCCCAATTAGATCATAATTATTAACCTCTATTTCCACAGCTAATTCATCTACCTTGTTCCTGATGCTTCTCGCATTAAGGTATAAAACCCTCAGGCTTTTTTTATGCTCACATTTTTTATGAATTAGTTTGGCCCTTTGTTTTTTGTTCCTCACCCTTTTACCATTTATTTCTTTCTGCCTTTCACTTTCCTCTATTTCACTACATAGGTTTCTAGCCCCCTGCCATACTAGTTTAAATGCTCCCGAACTGCTTTATCAAAAATTACCCCGAGAACATCAGTTCCATCTTTGCACAGGTGTAGACCGTCCCTTTTGTATAGGTCACACCTACCACAAAACTGGTTCCAATGCCTCAAAAATTTAAAACCCTCCCTCTTACACCACTGCTCAAGCCACGTATTTAGCCTAACTATCCTGTTCTCTGTACTCTTACTAGCACGTGGCACTGGTAGTAATCCAGAGATTACTACCTTCGAGGTCCTACTTTTTAGCTTGGCTCCTAACTCCCTAAATTCTACTTGTAGGACCTCTTCCCTTTTTTTAGCTACGTCGTTGGTACCAACATGTATCACGACAACTGGCTGTTCCCCCTCCCCTTCCAGAATGTTCTGCACCCGCGCCGAGACATCCTTGACCCTTGCACCAGGGAGGCAACATACCATCCTGGAGTCTCGGTCGCGACCACAGAAACCCCTATCTATTCCCCATGCAAATGAATTCAAACTAAATAAACAAGGGGTGATTATCTAAAGCCCTCGAGTAGGTTACAGATCTGGAACCTCCCCTCCACACAGTATGATTGAGGCTACTGCTTTATCGACCCCAGCTTTGTTCTGCACCTAACCTTGCTCCTTCTCCAGCCCTCACCATCCCAGTGTCGTCTGGCCCACCCTAACTCCTTCCTCAGCCCGGTCCCACTTAGTGTTTTTGGCATGCCTAACTTCAGCACTTTGGCCTTCCTCATTGTCCCCCCAACCCCCTCCCCACTCCTCACAGCCTCCCCCCCCCCACCTCCGCTTGCTCACTGCCTCCATCTCCCCCTCTCCTCACACTCACTGTCTGTCTCGGTACCACCTTCCCATGATTTCTCTTACCTATTGCAGCTTTCTCCCATGATCGACCTCCCTTCAGTTCCTGGCCTCCCTGATGTACATCTCTCTGATCTGTGTCAACTGATCTTTCTCTTGCTGGATCTGTCTCTGTTGCCCCAATCTTTTTCTCTCTCTCTAGCGGTCTGACTTGTTCTTCCATGACCTTTGTCTGTGAACTCCTGATTTCTGTTATCCATGATCTTTCTTTCCTGCTGATTTCTGCCTCTATATTTGCTTACTGCTCTTCTCTCTCTCTCTAGAAATCTTGCTGGCTCCCAGATGTTTGACCCTGCCAGTGAATGCTAAAAATAAGTTCCGATTCTCAGCTTGGAGTTGAAGAGCGAGGAAAGGTGCTGGGGTGAGGGAAAGGTCAGGGTAAAGAAGACAGGAAAGGGGAAAAGGGGAAGAGGAGACCTAGAGGGGAAAGGAGGAAGATAATTCAACAAGTAGAGGGAGCAACACTGATGGTGTGACGTGGCTGAAAGAGCAAACAGCAGATGTGGCAAATAAGGGCAGCGGACAAGATAGAATAGCAGTGGGACGCAGTGAGGGGGTTCTATAGTAGCATGCAACATGAGGGATGCACTATAGAAGATGCAGACACCAGCAGATGTGGCAAGGAGGAGGGGGATGGGAGGTGACGGAGTGAAGGCAGAGAGTACGACAAGTTCTGTGACTGAGGAAGCAAATGTGGGACAAGGGGTTGTGGCACTTTCACATTTACATTTTTTTTGTTGCTGCCATTTCCCGCCTCGGTCCTCGCCCCAAACTATCCAGATTCCTCCCCCAGTCACTGACCATACCCGCTACAGTAGAAAATAGAAAGAAAGAAAAGACAACACAAAATAAAACCACAAAAGCAAACAGAGACACAGAAGCAAAAGATCACACACAGGTGATAAAAGAACACTAGTGTGCGGTCCTCCATTTCACACTCCCTCCGCTCGTATTACTTCCCTCACTGTTCACATTGGCCACTTCAATAGTCCTGATGTGAATCCACCCAGCTACAGTATTAGGGCATCTTCCCATTGCATTACATTTAGCTAACTTAGTCTTCACTCCAAATAATCAATAACTTACTAAATTAATAAATTACTCCATAACTAAATTTCTCACTTAATTATTATTTACTCACTAAATAAACCTTTACTTTCTCCAACACCCCCCGGTTATGGCCCCCAACTTCACGCCCTCAAGTCCGCACGGTGCAGGTGTATCTGGCACAAAAATCGGTTTTGCCATCCCACAGATCTAGTTGGATCATATCAAGCGCTCACTCTCCTCTGCCAAAACTGCACACTACTCCAGGATCGTCCAAGAGAGCAAAGATAATCTCCAGCTTTTCTCCATCATCAACAGTCTCCTTAAAACCCCCACCCCCTCCCCTGCACCAACACCTCCAATAAATGCGAGGAGCTCATGGACTAAGACTGAGACCATCAGATAGTTGCCTCTTCTGCTTTCCTCCTTCCTCTTGCCCACCAGGTCAAACCTTCCCCAGGCTCCCCATTGCCCTATCCTAATCCTGCATCGTAGAACAGGAGGAGGCTATTTAGCCCCTCGAGCCTGTTCTGCCATTCAATGAGATCATGGCTGATCTGTGACCTAACTCCTTCTCTAGTTTCTCTCCTATCATGCCCTCTCCGAGCTCATCCTGTCCATGAGACCCACTTCCTGCTCTCTCCACCCTATTCCCACTAAACTGCTGACCACCCAACTTCCCTTCCTGGCCCCCACATTAGCTGATATTGAAAACGGTGCCCTCTCCTCTGTACTGTCCCACTCCCTTTCGAAACAGCTGTCATCACCCCCCTCAAAAAACCTACCCTTCACCCCTCTGTCCTTGCAAACTACCGCCCCATCTCCAACCTTACTTTCCTCTCCAAAGATCTCGAATGTGGTGTCGCCTCCAAATCAGTGCCAGTGCTCTATATAAATGCAAGTCTCTTTCTTTCTTTATTGGCTCCCGGACCCAAACGCTTCAAATTAAAAATTCTAATCTTGTGTTTAAATCCCTTCATGGCCTTGCCTCTCCCCCATCTCTAACCTCCTCCAGCACTGCATCCCCACCCCTGAACTCTACGTTCCTTTGACTCTAGCCCTTTGTGCATCCTCTCCCCCTTTGCACCATTGGCAGCCATGTCCTCAGCCTTCTACACCCTATGCTCTGGAATATCCTCCCTAAACCCTTCCACCTCCCTCTTCTCCTTTAAGACTCTCCTTAAAACCCATCTATTTCCCTCCCCTAATATCTCCCATCTTTTTCCATGTTAAAGGCATTCCATAAATGCAAGTTATTGTTGTTACATGCAGTTACCACACTTGAACATATACAATACGTCTTTTCATCAAATCACTTTCTTACACTAATAATAAAAAGTCCATCAATTTCATTTATAAGGTCACCACACTTTTTATTACAAACCTGCCCATTTTGCCCATGCAACTGCAATGGAGATCAACTAAGGATATACAACATTTCTGCATACAGTATATACTTTTAATGATTTAAAAAAGACAGGATAAAATTTACTCACCATTATGCGTCGTGCGCGGTTGAGAGGTTGAGGCAGTGTGACGCAAGAGAAATGGTATCACAGCCGATTGTGACGCCTGACCTGAAGAGCACATGATCATGTGACAGTGTGTGTATTTTAAAACAATTCATCAACGAGTAGTGTACGTTATAGCCAAATAATTCACATAGTAGTTACTAACAGTTACTTTCCCAATATTCCCTTCCTTCCTGCAGGTAATGTGCCCATCTTCAGCATGATCACCCAGATCTCAGCGTACAAGTGTAAGGAAAGGGTTATAGTGCTCCTGATTTCTCTTTATATTGTAGTAATAGTAACCGTTAACCTTTGCCTGTTAGGCAGAGAAGTTTAAGTCAATTTAAAGTACCACTGGGCTATTGAGCCAGGGCTGACTTTAAAGCAATGGTCAGTTTAGTTATTTTAGTCAACCTATTGATAGGACTTGCCAGTGCACACTGATTCAGATATTTCAGAGAACTGTTATCAGTTGATAACAAGCGCAGGCAAAGCAGTTAGTTCTGCAAAGAAAACCTCTGGGTTGACTGGTATGGAATCAAAGACAGACTTATAATTAATAGTTACACTTGGCGGAATAGCAATTATACGTAACAAGAGTGAAACTATCGATAAGATAACAAAGTAGGGGAATAAAAGATAAAACTAAAGTAACGGATAAAAGGATGTCAACTGAATTCTCCTGATATGGAGTTATAATTATGCAATGCAGAATTGTGGGTTGTCACGTGGAGGGAGTAAGTTAAATGTATAAAATTAGATGTTTGTAATGAGTATTTGAATTTGTAAAGGCCTAAGATACTGAGCTCAGAAATGTAACACGTTTGAATCCCTATCCAAACCATCATTAGGTCTATTTGTAAGTATTAGCATTTTAGGTGTATGTTTGCGTACTATGACAGGCACTGTATGCTTAATAAATGTGTGGTACCCGATATTCCATGTATTGATTTGAGGAGTAAATTATATAAGAACACCTCTCCTCTGACACAAGGAAATGCAGGTAGCTCCACTGCGCCATACACTGCCTATGCACGCCCAGATAGATAGCCCTACAATCTGTCTGAGGGTACCTCCACACCCCCCCCCCCCACCCCCCCCCCCCCCCCCCCGCCCGCAGGATGTACTTACAGTAATGGCTAGGGTGGTGGAGTGGCGGCTGGTGATGCCCATGTCCATTTTGCTGGGGGACTATGTTTGGTGTATAAGCAGCTGTGCTGCTGCCTGTCCAAGTTGCTGTAGCATCTGTGGAAGGGGAAAAATATCTTTAATACAGGAAACTTTCGTTTATCCGGCACCCAAATATCCGGAATTCTCGCTTAACCGGCAAAAATCATCCTCCGAAAACTCCTCTCAAATAACCGGCAATGTTGCCGAGTCGCAGTCGAGTCTCCGCGAACGCCGAGTGCTCCGAAAAATCCTCTCAAATAACCGGCAATGTTGCCGATCCCGAGTCCGAGTCCGAGTCCGCGAACGCCGATTTAGTCAGTAGGGGTACTTTTCAAAAGTGCCACTACTCGGCCTCCTGGCGCTGTCGCAAGTCCGAAACATTGCAGTAGCATGAGTAGATTCTCCCGTGCTGCTTGGAGTCTCTTTGTTAAAAATAGCCTCGGTAGATATAACTCTCTGTTATCCGGTACTTTCGATAAACCGGCACCACGCCGGTCCCGTCGATGCCGGATAAACGAAAGTTTCCTGTACTGTTGCAACTGAACGTCACACCTCCAGAATTACAGCTTTCCCTTCACTATTTCATAAAACAAGTGAGAAAACAAAGGCTTAACGAGTGAATCAAATGAAAAATACTGCGGATGCTGGAAATCTCAAATAAAAACAGAAAATGCTGGAAATACTCAGCAGGTCAGGCAGCATCTACGGAGAGAGAAACAGAGTAACATTTCAGCTCAATGACCATTTGTCAGAACTGATAAAAGGTCATTGAGCCAAAACATTAACTCGGTTTCTCTCTCCACAGATGCTGCCTGACCTGCTGAGTGTTTCCAGCATTTTCTGTTTTTACTTAAGAGTGAATGCCTGGACAAAGCTCGGATCACTGCAGCTGCCATGTGCTGCCTCAGGTTTTAAAACCTTCAAACAACTTATGATAGAAGGCATGAACAAATCTGCTCCTGAAAGAGTTGGATCATAATTAACAAATCATCAGAACTGTAAATTCCAACTGTTGGCACCTTTCAAAATCTAGAGAAACAGTCTTTTACTGTCAATGGCTTTTGAATGGCATTTCCACATTTATAAAGAGCCCTATGAAGCTACAGCCACTTACTGTGGTACGGTTGTTTCGGTGGTGGGTATCCGTTTTGCTGAGATGGATGAGGGGGGGCAGGAGGAGGGGGGGTTGGGGGAGGTGCCATCTGCTGCAGCGGTGGGGCAATCTGTAACAAGCTCTCACTGTGATTCATGGGAATGAGAGAACTGTTGGCAGCTGAGAGAAAAAGAGAGTTAAAGAATTAAATTTATATTTAGTTTCTGAATTTTAAAGTAATTCTTCAATCAAAATACTTGAAATGCTTTATACCCATTCACACTGATCCCATGTAGGAGGGAGAGAAAAAGGATACAGAGACATAGACAGAGGAGAGCGGAGGGCAAGATAAGACAGCGAGAGAAAGAGACACACAGACAGAGAAAGCGAGAGAGAGACAGCAAGATAGAGAGAGACAAGACAGCGAGAGAGAGAGAGAGAAGTGTGAGAGTTCCAGTCCCAATGTACCATTTTAGAACATTTCTTCTTTAGGAAGCAAGCATGACAGAAATATCCCATAATAAGATGCACAGGATAGAGTCTGGACCGAACGTTTATACCATTTTAAGTCCCATTTCCATTAACTTCAATGGTACAAAGCTACAGAATCTATCCAACTGTAAAGCCAGCATAAGCAATCTGCCAGAAAGTCCTACACAGTAATCAGCAATAAGCATTACATTGAGAACCTCAGCTGGCTCTGGTTTTCCAGACGCAGCTGGTCTAGACGGCTTGCTATGGAGGCTTTCAGCAGT
The DNA here is from genome assembly GCA_030390025.1 of Squalus acanthias. Classification (NCBI taxonomy): domain Eukaryota; kingdom Metazoa; phylum Chordata; class Chondrichthyes; order Squaliformes; family Squalidae; genus Squalus; species Squalus acanthias. The sequence continues at coordinate 282,406 of JASTWF010000218.1, forward strand.
GACATACCAAGTTATCACACAAACTAGACAGAGCCTTTATAAAGCATTGCTGCAGGATTTTCACCCATGCCATTTAACCCATTAGCACTGGAGCCAAATAGTTTGGGAATTATTCACAGTTGAGCGTTTGGTAAAACATGCTGTACTCACGAGGAGGCGACATTGGAATGTTGGGATAGCTGTGCACAGTTGCTCTGGGCGTCTCTGGTAAGGGAAGTATTGGTGGTGGTAGAGGCTGGGCGTAGGTCTCAGAGGGTGGTCGTGTGCTAGTTGGATGTTTGACTGACTGAAGCCCATGTTCTTCAGAATGTGGCATGACTTGTGGTCCATCCAGCTGCACACACTCGTGGACAAATTCATCCTTCACCAAACGGCTGGGTGGAGCTAACACACACACACAGGAACAACTCAGATTACGTTAAGTTGGTGACCAGACTAATGATAAAACCAGAAGGAAACAATCCTCCATGACTGAAGACACGTGTGACAAATAGGAGTTCTGTCACAATTTAAAGCACAACAGTCTATCAGTATTTTTGGGGGGCGGCTAACCACTTCATACGAGTTGTGCCGCCGGCCCACTGCTGAATTGGGTATAATCCACATCCTATATGTGTGACTCAATGGCATTCCACAGTGGACATGTGTACAAGGTGCATGTCTGGATGACTTTACCAGGTTAATGCATTTTAATTACAAAGCCATCAGCATTCACCTCATCAGAAGCTCGTCCTGAGAACCTCCTGTATAATTATCACTGACTGTGGAAGATTGGTAGTTTGTCACCTCGCCTGGTCGGAGATTGGGGGTCGGAGACGGGGGGGGGGGGGGGGGGGGGGGGGCGGTGATGGGGGCATGGAATTCTGGCCTTATGAGTAACGGCTGTATTTGTTTCTGTAAACACAATTTCCAGTCCGAACATTTGAACTCAAGTAATCCAACTAGTTATCAAAGTTGGGGGGGCTGGTCCGAAAGGGTGTCCCTCGAGGAGGATTGACGGCCAACTCAATGCCCAGGCAAAGATGTATCTTGAGTCACTGATGTAGCAGTGATCCCCGAGAAGCTCAGTGAGACACCACAAATTCTCAAGTGTAAGAGTTACAGCCCCGGTGCAGTATGATCAATAGAGTTAGTGACCTATTGCTTCTTGTTATTTTCATACCAGAGGGGGAAACCGCTTTTAAAAGTTCTGTAAACTCGTACAAGCTTTCAATGACAGATTCCTTCCTGCCACTGCCCAGTCGTTATAAAAGATTAGAAATTTACAGCACAGGAGACCATTCAGCCCATCTTGTCCATGCCAGCCGACAAAGAGCTATACACCTTAATCCCACTTCCCAGCTCTTGGTCCGTAGCCCTGCAGGTTACGGCACTTCAGGTGCATATCCAAGTACTTTTTAAATGTGATGAGGGTTTTTGCCTCTACCACCCTTTCAGGCAGTAAGTTCCAGACCCCCACCACCCTCTGGGTGAAAAAAGTTCTCCTCAAATCCTCCTACCAATTGCTTTAAATCTATGCCTCCTGGTTATTGAGCCTTCTGCGAAGGGAAATAGGTCCTTCCTATCCACTCTATCTAGGCCCCTCATAATTTTATACACCTCAATTAAATCTCCCCTCAGCTTCCTCTGTTCCAAAGAAAACAACCCCAGTCTATCCAATCTTTCCTCATAGCTAAAATTCACCAGCACAGGCAACATCCTCGTAAATCTCCTCTGCAACCCGTGTAGTGCAATCACATCCTTCCTGTAATGTGGTGACCAGAACTGCACACAGTATTCTAGCTGCGGCCTAACTAGTGTTTTATACAGTTCAAGCATAACCTCCTTGCTCTTATATTCTATGCCTCGACTAATAAAGGCAAGTATCCCGTATGCCTTCTTAACCACCTTATCCTGAAGGTGCTGACTCTCACTGGGGTACATGTCCCCATCACTCCCGAAGGTGCTGACTCTCACTGGGGTACCTTCAGGGATCTGTGGACATGCACTCCAAGGTCCCTCTGATCCTCTGCACTTCTCAGTATCCTACTACTATTTATTGTGTATTCCCTTATTTTATCACCAGTTTGCTGGATTTTTACACTGGACCTATTAAAATAGAATACAACCAGCATTATACTTTCAGATCATGCTAACACCTCAAACAATTGAAAAGATACAACAGTCTTTTTCAAAGTAGTTTGCCCCTCCCCTCCCCTCCCCTCCGCATCATCCCCTCCCCAAGGCATCGATTCTTACTGGGTATGAATCCACAGGTAGCAGGAGCTTTAACAGCTCACCCATTCTATAGCTGAGAATCAGTGTCACCATGAACTTTGCAGCAAGATTCACTGGATAGCAATGGAGTGGTGGGGACCCTGCTGGCTTTCCTCTCCCTAGTCTACGGACTCCAGAGCCCCCCCCCCCACACCAATCACTCCCTTCTCTGTTTTGCTGGAGTTTATTCCATGAACTCCTCAAATAATTGAATGAAAACAATACAGACAGAAAGTAACTGGGACTGAGATAATCATTAGGAAAGTGTAAAATTTCCACACAAGCAAATCCCATCATTCTACCCTTACAATGAACAAAAGCAGAGTTTAAACACTACAGCAACAGAAGATAGCAAAGACTCGCCTCCCCATCGTTCCTGGCAGTTTTTCTCCTCTCCTGAAGGTGCTGACTCTCACTGGGGTACGGGTCCCCTCCTCTCCTGAAGGTGCTGACTCTCACTGGGGTACGGGTCCCCTCCTCTCCTGAAGGTGCTGACTCTCACTGGGGTACGGGTCCCCTCCTCTCCTGAAGGTGCTGACTCTCACTGGGGTACGGGTCCCCTCCTCTCCTGAAGGTGCTGACTCTCACTGGGGTACGGGTCCCCTCCTCTCCTGAAGGTGCTGACTCTCACTGGGGTACGGGTCCCCATCTCTCCTGAACGTGCTGACTCTCACTGGGGTACGGGTTCCCTCCTCTCCTGAAGGTGCTGACTCTCACTGGGGTACGGGTCCCCTCCTCTCCTGAAGGTGCTGACTCTCACTGGGGTACGGGTCCCCTCCTCTCCTGAAGGTGCTGACTCTCACTGGGGTACAGGTCCCCATCTCTCCTGAAGGTGCTGACTCTCACTGGGGTACAGGTCCCCTCCTCTCCTGAAGGTGCTGACTCTCACTGGGGTACAGGTCCCCTCCTCTCCTGAAGGTGCAGACTCTCACTGGGAGGATGATTGTAGCTGCCCCCCAGCACCTCATGTGTGAACCTAGACACTTAAGTTAAATCACTTCAGAAGAGTAATGTACAGTAAGAGCACTGCACCTCTCTGGACAAAAACAGACCACCCACGTTTATTTAGATTACTGCTTTGAATTCACAATCATTTTCTGGGTTTTTTGATGTTGTTTTGATGGAAAAGAATGAATTATGTTTAAGTGTTGTGTTTTAAAACAAAGTGAATTTGTACAGGTTTAAAAAGCCACTGGCTGCAGACATTGAAGATGTGCATTAAAGTTAGATGAGCCAATTTGTGGAACATTGCTGCTCACAGTCCACTCAGAACAAAGACAACGAAAGAGTCAACTGACTCATCACAGACTCATTAAGCCATAATAGCTCGTCTCTATTCATTTTGAGAATAGCTGAAGATCGTATCTTGAAACTCATACCTCGGGAGAATGAGAAATAGCCAGTTTTATTAACAGGCCCATTGGCAAATCACTAAATGGGGAAGCCAGAAGGACAGACCTCTCATTTGTATATGACCTCATCTCATTTAAGCTTTTCAGTCCACCTTGGGAAAGATTGGAGTAGCGCACGATCACAAGGGGTTCTTATTGTTCCGCCCCCAGGTTACGCTATCATACATCATAGTTATCGGGCAGCACAGGTCCACTGCGCAGACTGCTATACCCAAGAGAATATTCAAGGCAGACCCAAACCTGTAGCATTCACTTCCTGGTACCCATTACACTCGATAATTATAAATAATTTCACATGGAGCAAATGTCTCCTTGCCATCCAACCATTTCTGGCTAGCAACAACTGTTATTGCACTTGGTGTCCTTTGATTTGCGAGGTCATTTCAGGTGGTTAAATAGAAATCCATAGAAGTTACAACACGGAAACAGGCTATTACCCCCAATCTACCTGCGTCACGTTTACCCTCTGCCCAGCCATTAATCTAGGTTTACTGAGCAATAATCCACAGCGCACTGCACAGAGATTCCACTGTCAGTAAAGACACAGTGCAAGCCTCCTCAGTACAGCAACAGGGCTTTGAAGAGATAGGCGTCTCAATAATGAAAGTAAGGACACAGTTAACAAACATTTTCAGGATCAGACAAGTAATTTAAAAAACTAACCTGTGTTCTGGAGACTGAGACCTGCAGAAGAGAAAAACAAAGACTGTTTAATGTTTGCTGTGCACAGGAGGAAGAGACAACACAGCAGTGAGAGGGAGGAGAGCAGTTGCATGCCTCTAGTTACCCAGCATCTTTTTGTGGGTAACTGCAGAGAAGCAGCGCTGTGAGCCATGAACAGAGACAGTCAATGGCCTATCCATCTCACTGGACTTCAAGCAGCTACCAATGGGCAGAAAGCAAAAATAACATTACTGAGCTGAAAGTCAATCTCTCAAAACTGTTTTCGCTGGGTAGGGCTGAATAAAATTTATGGCACTGAAGTTTAAAAACCATTTCAAGCAATTGTTAGAAAACACATTATTAGAATCCCTGACTGAGAATCAACTGAGGAACTAATTCTACAGCTAACCAGCTGCTCCACGTGCCCCTGACATTGTAAATGACTGGGATTCTCCTCCAGTGCGAACACCCTGGTGCCCTCCTGCACACTGTTCGAGGCCAACCTTGGCTGGTTGGACCTGGCATCCCATAAAAGCTACTGGGAGGGGGGCGTGCATTGCCAAACTTATCCCAGCCAAGGTGGTTTCTTTAGTTTCCCTTACTTACAATTCACATTTCCTTCCTAAAAACATGCTGGTTCTCACCCTATCACTAAGAAAGGTAAACCCTCTTACCCCTTCAAATATTGCATACTGCTCTTTTACATCTACAGCCGATAAAATTCCCCCTCAGAGAGTTCTGGCCCATCCCATGGTCACCACTATGATTTTTATTGTGCCTATTTCATTGGTGACCTTGTTCCGTATACACACTTCTGGAAGTCTGCCCTTGAACACTTTGATGAATCATCTGCATCACCTGGGAAACTCCAAAGCCTTTGCTGGGTCTAGCACCATGCATTTTTAAACAATCCATATCCATGGCTATCCAATTCTCTCTCAAATCACTATCTGTGCTGTGGTGTCTCATCAGCTTGGTGGTTCCCCACTTCCTCCACTCATCAACCCAATCTGATCTACTCTTTCAGCGATGATTTCACTCTACATTCATCAAAATTCTGTACAATCTTTTGCTCTGGCTCATTCTCAGAAGCTGAAAGCGGTGAAACTCTTATTTACCTTAGTTTTACATTCCTCCTACGATCTTCCAAGTTTTTAAAATCCAAACTAAATGATTGCTTCTCGACTTATCTGGTCTTCTGACTTATTTATTGAAGTGTTGAATGCTTAGAGTGAGACATTTTAATAAAATGAGAGCATCAGTGTGTCCCCAACGATTTTCTTTCCAAATGCACAAACTCACTGGAGACACTTGAAGGATACCAGCGCTGGAACATTTATGGGATGGGAGCGAATGAGAACGGAGGCCAACAATCTTAAAACTCTTGTGCATTTCTGCTCATATTAATAATAAACACTTCACCACTCACCAATCCCGGGCGATACGACCCTCTCGTAATGGTATGGGTTGACACAGACACTGTCATACTTTAAGTCAAATGCAAACTGGCAGAACTTGGCATGTTTCAGCTCGTTCTTGTGCAAGTCCGGCCATCGCCAGAGTCGGGCATAGATCACATGCGGGAAACCTTTCCTTCCAGCGACCTGAAATACAGGCACATTTAGAATTTTCTCAACTCCTAATGTATTTACCATAATGCTTTAATACATTTACAGCAGGGCCGAACCATTAATTCACCAAGAGGGGTAAACCCAGCACCTTCAGTATAAACCTTGCACTAAGATTGTATTATACTGACAGTTCTAGTCATCTTGGCTCCCTGCTAATGCACGTGCAGTTCTCGGAGAATTACTCTTTATTTGTTGTCCGCCAAATGGTCTTCAATATCTGCAGGTCTGAATGAATCTTCCAGTGCAGTAAAGAGAATCAACTTGCATTTTTATAGTGCCCGAAAGAGCTATCCAATACGTGCCACTCCTCCGCTCTTTCGCCATAGCCCTGCAAATTTCTCCTTTTTCAAGTATTTATCCAGTTCCCTTTTTAAAGTTACTATTGAATCTGCTTCCACCACATTTTCAGGTGGTGCATTATGTAATGATGATGATATAGGCAGCCAATTTACACACTGCAAAGTCCCACAAACAGCAAATGAGATGACTGACCAGTAAATTTGTTTCTGATGGTGTTGGCCAAGCAAGAAGTGAACACGTGGACAATTCCCGGCTCCTCTTCAAATAGAATCAACCCGAAAAGGCAGATGTGGCTCGGTTTAATGTCTTGTCAGAAAGACAGCACTCCCTCACTAGAGCACTGAGGTATCAGCCTAGATTATAAGTTCATATCTTGGAGTAATCCAGCAACCTTCCAACTCAGGTGAGAATCATAGCTGCTGAGCCAAGCTGCCACGATTCGAGATCCCGCGGCACTAAGTGAAGAGGAACAGAGAGCTATTCCAGTGTCTCGGCCAACATTCCTCCCCGAGAAAGAACCAACTTGCATTTAGAGTGCATTGCATGATCTCAGCACATCTCAAAGGGCTATATAGAGCTTATCTATTTTGAAGTGAAGTCACTGTTGTATTGTAGGGTCACCTAAAAATAAATTAACTGGTAATCTATCAAAAAATAAAAAGTAACTGATGATTCATTCCATCACTATTTATAGGATCTCGCTATACACCGTGGCAAATGGCCAGAAGCCAAATGTTGCCCGTTGAATCACACCCCAGCAAGAGTCAGCACCTTCAGAAAAATAGCGAGTGTTGACAATAATGCAAAAATTGGCTAAAGAAATACGGATCTCAACAGTGCGAAGGAGCTGATCAACATCAATCGATAGCCATTAACTATGGGCTGTTTAAGAAATAATTCTATTTTAATTGCGTGCATTTTAATCCAGCTCCTGTGTGCTGTCAGGCTCAGTAATCCTCCCAAAAAGCGCCCTGGGTTACTGACTATCTCTACTGATGTTAATCCAGCTCCCTCACACGGTCACTCAGTAACCCCTCCCAGCCACCAGTCTTGATAAATGGGAGGGAAGATCAGTGTTGCTTCCGCAGACGCAGTTCACAAGCCACACCAGGAATGAGGAAGGGAGCTGAGTGAGAAGAGTAACATCCCCACGGGGAGAGTGATTTCACAGCAAACGGTTATAGTTGGCAGCTGTCACAGGCCTGATGGAAGATTGCCTGCCTGCCCTTTGAAGAGAACATAGGAACAGGAGGCCATTCAGCCTCACGAGCCTGTTCCGCCATTCAATTAGATCATGGCTGATCTGTGTCCTAACTCTATCTACCCGCCTTGGTTCTGTAACTCTCAATACCCTTACCAAACAAAAATTTATCACTCTCCGTTTTGAAATTTTCAATTGAACCCCAGCCTCAACAGCTTTTTGGGGAAAGAGATCTAGATTTCTACTACCCTGTGTGTGAATAAGTGCTTCCTGACGTCAACCTTGAATGGCCTAGCTCTAATTTTAAGGTTATGTCCCCTTGTTCTGGACTCCCCAACCAGAGGAAAGAGTTTCTCTCTATCTACCCTATCAAATCCTTTAATAATCTTAAACACCTCAATTAGATCACCCCTTAATCTTCTATATTCAAGGGAATGCAAGCCTAGCCTCTGCAATCTGTCCTCATAATTTAACTCATTTAGCCCCAGTATCATTCTGGTGAACTGCACTGCACCCCCTCCAAGGCCAATAGATTCTTTCTGAGGTGCCCAGAACTGAATGCAGTACTCCAGATGGGGTCTAACCAGAGCTCTGTACAGTTGTAACATTACTTCCACCCCTTTTGAGATAAAAGGCCAACAATTCCATTAGTCTTTTATATTATTTTTTGTACCGGTCCACCAGTTTTTAGTGATTTCTGTACTTGGACCCCTAAATCTCTCTGCTCCTCCACAGTTCCCAGCTTCTCACCATTTAGAAAATATTCTGATCTGTCTTCGGTCCAAAGTGGATGACCTCACACTTTCCTACACTGAACTCCATCTACTACAGTTTTGTCCACTCACTTAATCTGTCAATGTCCCTTTGCAACTTTCTGCTCCCATCTACACGAGTTACTGTGCCACCTAACTTAGTGTCGTCAGCAAATTTTGATATACAGCTCTCTATTCCTTCATCCAAATTATTTATAAATATAGTGAAAAGCTGTGGCCCCAGTACAGATCCCTGGGGGACACCACTAGTCACACCCTGTCAATTTGAGTACATACCTGTTATCCCTACTCTCTGTCTTCTACTTTCTAACCAATTCCCTATCTAAGCCAACAGGTTGCCTCCAATTCCATGCGCTCAGTTTTGATAACAGTCTCTTATGTGGAACCTTGTCGAATGCCTTCTGGAAGAAAATGGTTAAAATAAAAAAAACGACATGTTTGAATCTGCACTGAGTGTTTAGGAGTGACCATAGAGTACACAATATAAACAGAAAATGCTGGAAATACTCAGCAGGTCAGGCAGCATTCTGTACAGAGAGAGAGTTATAATACACAAGATGGGAGGAGCCAGAACTTTTCCTTCACTTGTTTTGTAAACGCATCCTTTTGAAGACATGGTCACGTTTATTTTAGATGCAGGTGACATATTTCCTAAATTAAGAAAAATGGGGCAACGAATCTTCTAAAAAGAGAATGCGTGAAGCCAAAGCGATCTGGCCGTTGGGAAGCAGCTGGCTGCCATCTACACTGTGTTTACATGAGATGAGGCCAACTGTAAGGAAATGACAGCCTTCATCAGAGATTACATCAATGGGAGATGGAAAAAGGAGAGCAGTAGCAAGAGACTGCGTCAAGCTCACTACATTCAAATATCTAGGTCAGCCATTATCAAAAATGGAGAGCCCTTCAGGTTGATCAAGGGGAGGGATGTCAGGACTGGGAATGTCAAATTTATTATCGCCCATAGCCAATATTCACATTCTAATCCATTGCAGAGTAAAGCGATTTCTAAACTTGCCATCAAGCACTACCAGGTTAGGTACAACACAAGTTAGGTACACTGCGCTATCACTGCACTTGCAGGTCAGGTACAGCATGTGTTAGATACACTGTCCTCCCAGGTTAGGTACAACACAGGTTAGATACAACACAGGTTAGATACACTGCACTCCCAGGTTAGGTACAACACAGGTTAGATACAACACAGGTTAGATACACTGCACTCCCAGGTTAGGTACAACACAGGTTAGATACAACACAGGTTAGATACACTGCACTCCCAGGTTAGGTACAACACAGGTTAGATACACTGCACTCCCAGGTTAGGTACAACACAGGTTAGATACAACACAGGTTAGATACAACACAGGTTAGATACAACACAGGTTAGATACACTGCACTCCCAGGTTAGGTACGGCAGGAGTTAGATACAGAATGAAGCTCCATCCACTCTGCCTGCATAAAGTATCTCAACTCAAACCCCTAAAGAGCACCTCCCACTACACTGATGTAAAATGTCAGTTCCCCCAGAAACTATCCCCAAGGACTCAGACGCAGATCATTCAGCACCACATTACTGGTACTTATTGCTGTGGCCTCAGTCACCAGGAGTTGGGTCAAGACTGCCCAAAGCTATACACATGAGTAGATGCGAATACAACAGTTGGGACTGGGATGCAATGCTGGTTCTGACGCACTCCTAAACTGCCACAGACCTGAGAAGGCGCGGAGTCCTCAATGCTGCACATATCAATAGCAGCGTTACTCAGTATTACAGTTGTGCAATAGCCCATTACAAAATCTACCTGCATGGTTTTATCTCAGCAGTAAGAGACAGAAAGAGAAAATTTAAAAAATGAAGTTGGTTTCTCCCCTCAATTGTGCGACCTCGTGATCCTTTCCTGGGTAGCATCTTGATCAAGAGCTATCCCTCTCTTTGAAGGACAGACATGATGTTAATTCGATTTGAGGCAACTAACTTCTTAAACTGATCACAGGACAGGTCAGCTGACCCTCCGGACAGGGGGGAGCTTGGCATTTTTCTTGATGTTACAGAAAACACAAGAGGACCAATTTTTAACTTTGGCCCCTTAAATTTTTTTAAAATAGACACACAACTATATGACACATTTCACAGGAACCCATCAGCATCAATGACAGCAGAAAATGAGCTTGAGAAAATTCAGAAGTTCCTTGGTGATTAAGTGACATGGGTCAAAGAGAAAATCCTTCCGGTGGCTGGAGTCATACAACGGAAGATGGTTGTGGTTGTCAGAGGCCAATCATTGCAGCCCCAGGACTTTCCGTCAGGGAAGTAACCTTGGTCCAACCATCTTCATCAGATTCATCAATGACCTTCCCTCCATCATAAGGTGAGGAGTGGGGCTGTTCACTGATGATTCCAGTGTTCAGCTCCATTCACAACTCCTCTGATAATGAAGCAGCCCATGCCAGCCTACAGCAAGATGTGAATAACATCCAGACTTGGGCTGACAAGTGGCAGGTAACATTTGTGTCACGTGAATGCTGGGTAATGACCACCTGGAACAAGAGAAAGGTCAGCCATCTACCTTTGTCTTTCCAACAGCACCACCATTAATCAGAACTGGACTAATCATAACATCATGGCTACAAGAGCAGGACGGAGGTTGGGTACTCTGCGATGAGTGGCTCACCTCCTGACCAATGTTGCCCCTAATCGGGAGGTCCCGCGCAGGCCGCTCACCAGCGGCTGCCGCTGGAAGATACCGCGCACTTTGACCACAAATTAGAAGGAACATTACAAACCTCTCCACCGTCTGCAAGCATCAAGTCAGGAGTGTGATGGAACACTTGCCACACCAACACTGAAGTTTGCCACCATCCAGCTAATTCTAACTGTTTGATTTCATTGGCCCAGTATATACAATCTACAGGATGCACTGCAGCAATCATCTAAAGTTATTTTAACAGCACCTCCCTCTCCTGTGACCTCTACCACTGGGAAGAACAGTAATAGCAATGTCATGGGAACACAATCATCTCCAAGTCATACACCATCCTGAATTGTGACATACCACCACTCCACTGTTGCCGGGTCAGTATCCTGAAATTCCCTATTATGGGCCATTGTGGGAGCACTATCACCATGAGGACTGCAGCAGTTCAATAAGAAGGCCTACCAACTTCCCCACCACCATCTTACAAGGGCAACTAGGAGTGGGCAATAACTGTGGCCTTGCCAGCCTCACCCACCTCCCAAGAATTGTTTTTTTACCCAATGATGGATTGAGCCATTCAGACCAGTCATTCCCAGATTCCATTCTCAGCCTGTGTTGAGTTAGCTGATCTAAGCTAAGGTGATGGTTAGAGTGCTCCAATTGTCTGCAGTGCCCTTGGGTTAATGAGAGGAAAGCTGGGATGGTTTTGCACTGCTGATTGCTATCCTGCTGGAAAGTATGTATGCTTGCAAGTGTTGGGCAAGGACAGGATCAGGCTTGACTGATGCCCCTCGTCATGCTTTTGACATTCTTTGTCTTGGCTGATACCTGAAGGAATGGCCACTTGGGCAAGGTAATGGAGGGCAGCACTGCTCACAGAACCCAGAGTCGAGTAAGAAGCAGCACATTCAGGGCACAAGGGGAGAAAAGAGAAAGGAAAAATAAAGATTTCATTTATCTCAACTTTTCAAAGCCCATTAAATTTATACAATCAGAAACCAAAATCACCCTATTTTGTTGTATCACATTTAAAAGTGGCAAATGGACATTGTCAGGGTACATATACACAATAGAAGATAATAAACCTCCGGAAAATAGGCAAGGGATTCAACTAGCTTCAAGCAAATCAGCATGGCAAGAGTTAACAATGACATGAAGAAGAAAAAGATCCCAGCTGATTATTTCAGCATGTTAATGACAGGGAACTTAGGGCCCCGGACATTCCTTTAGCCAGTTTCCACTCTGAAATGTGACACCCGCTCTTCATCTTCACTGACCCCAGTGACCCCGCTCAGAGCTTTTTGTTTATTCCATTGTGGTGAAATGTCAAAACTTATCGAGTCACGCCGGCTGCACTGGCGCCACTGTGCAATGTACACCGGCTCCATCCCATCAGCACATTTTATCAAGAGTACAAAACCCCCACACAGACACTGCTCTCACCGTTCACAAGCTTAATCTTACGAGCATATTTTATCAGGGCCACACTGAACACATGCAAACAAAAATCCACTTTCTGACTCTACTCTGGTAAGATCCCATCTTTCCTGGAGATTCCAAGTCGATGGAAGACGCAGCACATCTATATAATAAATTAAAATACCATGATTGCAAGGACAAGGGTAAATCACAATTTCCAATCTTTAAGAGCAGTTTGATGCTTGCAGTCTCTTTCTTCCTTCATCATTGTCCACCTCTCGCTAAATTCCTCCCTCCCCCCTGCTCTCCTTCCACTCTCCTTCCCCTTTCCCCCCCCCACCCCGCTCTCCTTCCCCCTCTTCCCCCCCCACCCCGCTCTCCTTCCCCCTACCCCTGCTCTCCTTCCCCCTCTTCCCCCCCCACCCCGCTCTCCTTCCCCCTCTTCCCCCCAACCCGCTCTCCTTCCCCCCCACCCCGCTCTCCTTCCCCCCCACCCCGCTCGCCTTCCCCCTTCCCCCCACCCCGCTCTCCTTCCCCCTACCCCGCTCTCCTTCCTCCCCCCCGCTCTCCCTTCCACCCCCCCGCTCTCCCTTCCACCCCCCCGCTCTCCTTCCCACACCCCCGCTCTCCTTCCTCCTTCCCCCCCACCACGCTCTCCTTCCCCCCCACCCCTGCTCTCCTTCCCCCCACGCCTGCTCTCCTTCCCCCCACGCCTGCTCTCCTTCCCCATTCCCCCCTCTCCTGCTCTCCTTCCCCCTGCCCCCATTCCCCCTGCCCCCCATCCCGCTCTCCTTCCCCCTTCCCCCACCCCGCTCTCTTTCCCCCTTCCCCCCCACCCCGCTCTCCTTCCCCCCACCCCCCCGCTCGCCTTCCCCCTCCACCCCCCCGCTCTCCTTCCCCTCCCCGCTCTCCTCCCCCCCCCGCTCTCCTCCCCCCCCCTCTCCTCCCCCCCCGCTCTCCTTTCCCCTCCCCCCCTGCTCTCCTACCCCCTCTTCCCCTGCTCTCCTACCCCCTCCCCCCCGCCGCTCTCCTTCCCCTCCACCCCCCCGCTCGCCTTCCCCCTCCCCCCGCTCTCCTTCCCCCCTCCCCCCCGCTCTCCTTCCCCTCCACCCCCCCGCTCTCCTTCCCCTCCACCCGCCCGCTCTCCTTCCCCTCCACCCCCCCGCTCTCCTTCCCCTCCGCCCCCATGCTCTCCTTCCCCTCCGCCCCCCCGCTCTCCTTCTCCCCCCCCGCTCTCCTTCTCCCCCCCCGCTCTCCTCCCCCCCCCGCTCTCCTTCCCCCCCCCCGCTCTCCTTTCCCCTCCCCCCCCTGCTCTCCTTTCCCCTCCCCCCCCTGCTCTCCTACCCCCTCTTCCCCTGCTCTCCTTCCCCCTCCCCCCCGCTCTCCTTCCCCCTCCCCCCCGCTCGCCTTCCCCTCCCCCCGCTCGCCTTCCCCCCTCCACCCCCCCGCTCTCCTTCCCCTCCACCCCCCCGCTCTCCTTCCCGCTCTCCTTCCCCCCCCGCTCTCCTTCCCCCCCCTGCTCTCCTTCCCCCTCCACCCCCCCGCTCTCCTTCCCCCTCCCCCCGCTCTCCTTCCCCCTCCCTCCTTCCCCCCCCCGCTCTCCTTCCCCCTCCCCCCCGCTCTCCTTCCCCCTCCCCCCCGCTCTCCTTCCCCCTCCCCCCCCGCTCTCCTTCCCCCTCCCCCCCCGCTCTCCTTCCCCCTCCCCCCCGCTCTCCTTCCCCCTCCCCCCCCCGCTCTCCTTCCCCCTCCCCCCCCGCTCTCCTTCCCCCTCCCCCCCGCTCTCCTTCCCCCTCCCCCCCCGCTCTCCTTCCCCCTCCCCCCCCGCTCTCCTTCCCCCTCCCCCCCCGCTCTCCTTCCCCCTCCCCCCCCGCTCTCCTTCCCCTCCCCCCCGCTCTCCTTCCCCCTCCCCCCCCGCTCTCCTTCCCCCTCCCCCCCGCTCTCCTTCCCCCTCCCCCCCCGCTCTCCTTTCCCCCTCCCCCCCGCTCTCCTTTCCCCTCCACCCCCCCGCTCTCCTTTCCCCTCCACCCCCCGCTCTCCTTCCCCCTCCCCCCTGCTCTCCTTCCCCCTCCCCCCCTGCTCTCCTTCCCCCTCCCCCCCCCGTCTCCTTCCCCCTCCCCCCCCGCTCTCCTTCCCCCTCCCTCCTTCCCCCTCCCCCCGCTCTCCTTCCCCCTCCCCCCGCTCTCCTTCCCCCTCCACCCCCCCGCTCTCCTTCCCCCTCCCCCCGCTCTCCTTCCCCCTCCCCCCCCCGCTCTCCTTCCCCCTCCCCCCGCTCTCCTTCCCCCTCCCCCCCCGCTCTCCTTTCCCCTCCCCCCCGCTCTCCTTTCCCCCTCCCCCCCGCTCTCCTTTCCCCCTCCCCCCCGCTCTCCTTTCCCCCTCCCCCCCGCTCTCCTTTCCCCTCCACCCCCCCGCTCTCCTTTCCCCTCCACCCCCCGCTCTCCTTCCCCCTCCCCCCTGCTCTCCTTCCCCCTCCCCCCATCTCTCCTTCCCCCTCCCCCCCTGCTCTCCTTCCCCCTCCCCCCCCCGCTCTCCTTCCCCCTCCCCCCCCGGTCTCCTTCCCCCTCCCCCCCCGCTCTCCTTCCCCCTCCCTCCTTCCCCCTCCCCCCGCTCTCCTTCCCCCTCCCCCCGCTCTCCTTCCCCCTCCACCCCCCCGCTCTCCTTCCCCCTCCCCCCCGCTCTCCTTCCCCCTCCCCCCCCCGCTCTCCTTCCCCCTCCCCCCCGCTCTCCTTCCCCCTCCCCCCCCCGCTCTCCTTCCCCCTCCCCCCCCCCGCTCTCCTTCCCCCTCCCCCCCCCGCTCTCCTTCCCCCTCCCCCCCCCCGCTCTCCATCCCCCTCCCTCCTTCCCCCTCCCCCCCGCTCTCCTTCCCCCTCCCTCCTTCCCCCTCCCTCCTTCCCCCTCCCCCCCGCTCTCCTTCCCCCTCCCCCCCGCTCTCCTTCCCCCTCCCCCCCGCTCTCCTTCCCCCTCCCTCCTTCCCCCTCCCCCCCGCTCTCCTTCCCCCTCCCTCCTTCCCCCTCCCCCCCGCTCTCCTTCCCCCTCCCTCCTTCCCCCTCCCCCCCGCTCTCCTTCCCCTCTCCCCCCCCGCTCTCCTTCCCCTCTCCCCCCCCGCTCTCCTTCCCCTCTCCCCCCCGCTCTCCTTCCCCTCTCCCCCCCGCTCTCCTTCCCCTCACCCCCCCGCTCTCCTTCCCCTCTCTCCCCCGCTCTCCTTCCCCGCTCTCCTTCCCCTCTCTCCTTCCCCTCTCCCCTTCCCCTCTCCCCCCCGCTCCCCTTCCCCTCTCCCCCCCGCTCCCCTTCCCCTCTCCCCCCCGCTCCCCTTCCCCTCTCCCCCCCGCTCCCCTTCCCCTCTCCCCCCCCGCTCCCCTTCCCCTCTCCCCCCCGCTCCCCTTCCCCTCTCCCCCCCGCTCTCCTTCCCCTCCACCCCACCCCCCCGCTCTCCTTCCCCTCCACCCCACCCCCCCGCTCTCCTTCCCCTCCACCCCACCCCCCCGCTCTCCTTCCCCTCCACCCCACCCCCCCGCTCTCCTTCCCCTCCACCCCACCCCCCCCGCTCTCCTTCCCCTCCACCCCACCCCCCCCGCTCTCCTTCCCCTCCACCCCACCCCCCCCGCTCTCCTTCCCCTCCACCCCACCCCCCCGCTCTCCTTCCCCTCCACCCCACCCCCTCGCTCTCCTTCCCCTCCGCTCTCCTTCCCCTCCATCCCCCCGCTCTCCTTCCCCCCCCATCCCCCCGCTCTCCTTCCCCCCCATATTTCTTTCTCCTCCCCTCCCTTCTTTCTCCCTCTCCCCTTTTGACTGCTCCACCTCCCTTTTCCCCCTTTCCTCTCACCAGTTTCCCGCTCCCCTTCTCCCTCTTTCTCAGCATCTTCCCATCTGAGAAATACCCCATTGTAAAGCAACTTTCTTCCCTTCTCACCTGGATTTTATCCAATTTATCTAAAAGTGGCCCAATATCATTCTTGTCCTAAATAACAACAGAAAACGCTGGAAAAACTCAGCAGGCCAGGCAGCATCCGTGGAGAGAGAAAGAGAGTTAACGTTTCAGGTCGATGACCTTTCATCAGAACTGGGAAGAGCCGGAAATCAAATAGATTTAAGGCCAGGGTAAAGCTGGGAAAAGGGGGAGGGGATAAAGGAACAAAGGTGGAGATGAAGAGACATTAAAAGACATTAAGAGATATGCAAGGCTAGAGGTGGTGTTAATGTGACAGATTAAGGCTGAATGAAGTGTGAAATCCACTGGCAGAATGAAGGACAGCTGCCAGCTTCTAGGAGGAAAAAAAAAGGTGGGGGGGGACAAATAAAAGGGTGGATAAAATAAAATATAAATGTGATTGGAGCTGAGGTTATGATCTAAAATTGTTGAACTCGATATCAAGTCCAGAGGGCTGTAGCGTGCCTAAACTCTCTTCACGCGATCCTTTAAGCTCCGTGGGCAACACGGTGGCATAGTAGTTAGCACTGGTGCCTCACAGCGCCAGAGACCCGGGTTCGAATCTGGCCTCGGGTGACTGTCTGTGTGGAGTTTGCACATTCTCCCAGTGTCTGCGTGGGTTTCCTCCGGGTGCTCCGGTTTCCTCCCACAGTCCAAAAATGTGCGGGTTAGGTGATTTGGCTATGATAAATTGACCCTTAGTGTTAGGGGGGGATTAAATATGTGGGGTTACAGGGATAGGATGGGATATGTTAGGGGGAATTAAATACGTGGGGTTACGGGGATAGGGTGGGATATGTGTCGGTGCAGGCTCGATGGGGATTCTGTGTGAGAAAGCAGGGACAGGGTACTGGATTTGGATGATCAGCCATGATCGTATTGAATGGTGGAGCAGGCTCGACGGGCCGAATGGCCTACTCCTGCTCCTAGTTTCTATGTTTCTATGTTTCTATCTGCACTCAACTGTGGGGAATCATGTTAGGGCAAGGCTTTTACCTACAGTGCAGAGGACGACTTTTCTGAACAGCTGTGTATGGAGAGAAGGCACTGTGGGGCAGGCTTGATGTACCAGCTGGTCTTTTTCTGCCCATCATAGAATCATACTGAGAATGAAAGGTTCATCATTGGGAAGAAAGGTGCAAGATATTGGCATTTTCTTACTGGAACAGAATAGGTTAAGGGGAAATTGAAGAGGCGTTCAAAGTTATGAAAGGTTTTGCATGGGTAAACAGCGAATTTTTTTCAGCTGATTTGCTAATCGACAGTGAGGCATAAATGCATCACTAGAGGAATGGGGAGAAGAAGTGAAGAAATTTATCACACAAAAGTTATGAAATGCTTCACCACAAGCGGCTATTCAAGCAGAAGACTATGCAATTCCCTTTTCAATGATGCTTTAGATATTAGAAAAGGAAGAAAGGGCAGCTCCAATTGAAGAGCTAGCACCAGAACAAAGACAATTACTCACCTGGTAAGTGCGTCTCACTGCAGTGGATGGTGCAGTTACTGACCTGGTGAGTGCGTCTCACTGCAGTGAGTGTTGCAGTTACTGACCTGGTGAGTGCGTCTCACTGCAGTGGATGGTGCAGTTACTGACCTGGTGAGTGCGTCTCACTGCAGTGAGTGGTGCAGTTACTGACCTGGTGAGTGCGTCTCACTGCAGTGAGTGGTGCAGTTACTGACCTGGTGAGTGCGTCTCACTGCAGTGAGTGTTGCAGTTACTGACCTGGTGAGTGCGTCTCACTGCAGTGAGTGTTGCAGTTACTGACCTGGTGAGTGCGTCTCACTGCAGTGAGTGTTGCAGTTACTGACCTGGTGAGTGCGTCTCACTGCAGTGAGTGTTGCAGTTACTGACCTGGTGAGTGCGTCTCACTGCAGTGGATGGTGCAGTTACTGACCTGGTGAGTGCGTCTCACTGCAGTGAGTGTTGCAGTTACTGACCTGGTGAGTGCGTCTCACTGCAGTGAGTGTTGTAGTTACTGACCTGGTGAGTGCGTCTCACTGCAGTGAGTGTTGCAGTTACTGACCTGGTGAGTGCGTCTCACTGCAGTGAGTGGTGCAGTTACTGACCTGGTGAGTGCGTCTCACTGCAGTG
The DNA here is from genome assembly GCA_030390025.1 of Squalus acanthias. NCBI lineage: Eukaryota > Metazoa > Chordata > Chondrichthyes > Squaliformes > Squalidae > Squalus > Squalus acanthias. The sequence continues at coordinate 300,781 of JASTWF010000218.1, forward strand.
AGTGGTGCAGTTACTGACCTGGTGAGTGCGTCTCACTGCAGTGAGTGTTGCAGTTACTGACCTGGTGAGTGCGTCTCACTGCAGTGAGTGGTGTAGTTACTGACCTGGTGAGTGCGTCTCACTGCAGTTACTCACCAAGACGTCAGGGGAAGGCAATTTTTACACTTTCAAATTTCATTCTCAGAACTGGCACCCACTCAAGACACAGATTACTCTGCTTTCATGTGCCATTGTAACTTGGCACAGAAATAAATATTGTGAGCAGCCCAAGTCATCAGGACTGTAGAAGTGAGGGAGCTGCTTTGATGAGGCTACAATTTTACAGCTTTTTACTGCTTTTTCACTTCCATTCGGGTCACTGAACCTGAAACTCCCTTTAATCCCACCAGATCCATGCTGCCTTTTGAAAAGCTTTGTGTTCTGTCAGCTCCTCCCTGAAGGACTGGACGCCACACTGCTCCAGACAAAACAGTCTTCCCCTCTCAGCTGGTTCCCAACACAAGGCCAGCGGAATTCATTCCACTCTCACATGCAACAAGCTGGGGGGGGGAGCGAGGGTGGAAACCATGCCCAGCTACAAAAATCTCCTGATACAAGGTCAGAACAGTAAAAACCACAAGCAAGTTTAACCCTCCAGTCATACATACCCGAGCATGCCTTTTATCATATTAGGCATAGCTAAATCCTAGAAAAATGCACTATTTTCCATAGTAAAGGTTATACTTGAATCAGGACTCGGCATCAGTAGAAGTAAATAGGAATAGCATTTTTCATTGTAAGCCTGGTCCCAGGTGTCCACCAGAAAGCTTCCTATGGAGAGGAGGGAACTGGTTAAGCAGCAACTATCTCAGCACTAATCCAGACACACTGCAGGGCTGCAAACACATTGCACATTTTATGGTCTCAAATGCCACAAATTCTAAAGCAATTCACTTGACTCACTTACCAATCAATGAAGGGTTTATTCAGCTGACTTTACTAAACCACAGTTATGATCAATTTTCACAGCTCTTTTTGGAAGCACCAGGGTCCTGGTAAAAGCAAACAGTCTGTCTCCAGTGCAAGGACTGTGCTGCTGATGGAGCTTCGATCAGTGCAAGGACTGTGCTGCTGATGGAGCTTCGATCAGTGCAAGGACTGTGCTGCTGATGGAGCTTCGATCAGTGCAGGGACTGTGCTGCTGATGGTGCTTCGATCAGTGCAAGGACTGTGCTGCTGATGGAGCTTCGATCAGTGCAGGGACTGTGCTGCTGATGGAGCTTCGATCAGTGCAGGGACTGTGCTGCCCGTGGAGCTTCGATCAGTGCAGGGACTGTGCTGCCCGTGGAGCTTCGATCAGTGCAGGGACTGTGCTGCCCGTGGAGCTTCGATCAGTGCAGGGACTGTGCTGCCCGTGGAGCTTCGATCAGTGCAAGGACTGTGCTGCTGATGGAGCTTCGATCAGTGCAGGGACTGTCCTGCTGATGGAGCTTCGATCAGTGCAGGGACTGTGCTGCTGATGGAGCTTCGATCAGTGCAGGGACTGTGCTGCTGATGGAGCTTCGATCAGTGCAAGGACTGTGCTGCTGATGGAGCTTCGATCAGTGCAGGGACTGTGCTGCTGATGGAGCTTCGATCAGTGCAGGGACTGTGCTGCTGATGGAGCTTCGATCAGTGCAAGGACTGTGCTGCCCGTGGAGCTTCGATCAGTGCAAGGACTGTGCTGCTGATGGAGCTTCGATCAGTGCAGGGACTGTGCTGCTGATGGAGCTTCGATCAGTGCAGGGACTGTGCTGCTGATGGAGCTTCGATCAGTGCAGAGACTGTGCTGCCCGTGGAGCTTCGATCAGTGCAGGGACTGTGCTGCTGATGGAGCTTCGATCAGTGCAAGGACTGTGCTGCTGATGGAGCTTCGATCAGTGCAGGGACTGTGCTGCTGATGGAGCTTCGATCAGTGCAGGGACTGTGCTGCTGATGGAGCTTCGATCAGTGCAAGGACTGTGCTGCCCGTGGAGCTTCGATCAGTGCAAGGACTGTGCTGCTGATGGAGCTTCGATCAGTGCAAGGACTGTGCTGCCCGTGGAGCTTCGATCAGTGCAGGGACTGTGCTGCTGATGGAGCTTCGATCAGTGCAGGGACTGTGCTGCTGATGGAGCTTCGATCAGTGCAGAGACTGTGCTGCTGATGGAGCTTCGATCAGTGCAAGGACTGTGCTGCTGATGGAGCTTCGATCAGTGCAGGGACTGTGCTGCTGATGGAGCTTCGATCAGTGCAAGGACTGTGCTGCCCGTGGAGCTTCGATCAGTGCAGGGACTGTGCTGCTGATGGAGCTTCGATCAGTGCAGGGACTGTGCTGCTGATGGAGCTTCGATCAGTGCAGGGACTGTGCTGCTGATGGAGCTTCGATCAGTGCAAGGACTGTGCTGCCGATGGAGCTTCGATCAGTGCAGGGACTGTGCTGCCCGTGGAGCTTCGATCAGTGCAAGGACTGTGCTGCCCGTGGAGCTTCGATCAGTGCAGGGACTGTGCTGCTGATGGAGCTTCGATCAGTGCAGGGACTGTGCTGCTGATGGAGCTTCAATCAGTGCAGGGACTGTGCTGCTGATGGAGCTTCGATCAGTGCAGGGACTGTGCTGCCCGTGGAGCTTCGATCAGTGCAGGGACTGTGCTGCTGATGGAGCTTCGATCAGTGCAGGGACTGTGCTGCTGATGGAGCTTCGATCAGTGCAGGGACTGTGCTGCCCGTGGAGCTTCGATCAGTGCAGGGACTGTGCTGCCCGTGGAGCTTCGATCAGTGCAAGGACTGTGCTGCTGATGGAGCTTCGATCAGTGCAGGGACTGTGCTGCTGATGGAGCTTCGATCAGTGCAAGGACTGTGCTGCTGATGGAGCTTCGATCAGTGCAGGGACTGTGCTGCCCGTGGAGCTTCGATCAGTGCAAGGACTGTGCTGCTGATGGAGCTTCGATCAGTGCAGGGACTGTGCTGCTGATGGAGCTTCGATCAGTGCAGGGACTGTGCTGCTGATGGAGCTTCGATCAGTGCAGGGACTGTGCTGCCCATGGAGCTTCGATCAGTGCAAGGACTGTGCTGCTGATGGAGCTTCGATCAGTGCAAGGACTGTGCTGCTGATGGAGCTTCGATCAGTGCAAGGACTGTGCTGCTGATGGAGCTTCGATCAGTGCAGGGACTGTGCTGCTGATGGAGCTTCGATCAGTGCAGGGACTGTGCTGCTGATGGAGCTTTGATCAGTGCAAGGACTGTGCTGCCCGTGGAGCTTCGATCAGTGCAAGGACTGTGCTGCTGATGGAGCTTCGATCAGTGCAGGGACTGTGCTGCTGATGGAGCTTCGATCAGTGCAGGGACTGTGCTGCTGATGGAGCTTCGATCAGTGCAAGGACTGTGCTGCTGATGGAGCTTCGATCAGTGCAAGGACTGTGCTGCTGATGGAGCTTTGATCAGTGCAAGGACTGTGCTGCTGATGGAGCTTCGATCAGTGCAAGGACTGTGCTGCTGATGGAGCTTCGATCAGTGCAGGGACTGTGCTGCTGATGGAGCTTCGATCAGTGCAGGGACTGTGCTGCTGATGGAGCTTCGATCAGTGCAGGGACTGTGCTGCCCGTGGAGCTTCGATCAGTGCAAGGACTGTGCTGCTGATGGAGCTTCGATCAGTGCAGGGACTGTGCTGCTGATGGAGCTTCAATCAGTGCAAGTGGGGAGCAGTAACCATTGCTTCACATAGTACTAGGCTGGCACTATAAATTTCTTTACTTAGAAGTAGGTTTGAAAATGGCTTATCCCCACGGATCAGAGCCAGGATATGTCAATAACAGCAGGAAGGGAAAGTCTCAATGGGAGTGTTTAATGGTGTGAACACTCATCGGTTTCCTTCTTCACAAATGTATAGTACATCTAATGAGAGCGAGCTATAATGAGTAAAATCCCCCAAAATAATTCCTGGCACCTAATGTTCAAAGTCCGAGATCTGACCTTGCTTATTCACATCTCCAGCGGACACTGACCGCTGTCAGGCTACAGTTCCACCAGCACTAGGCACTCTCCAGCCCACAATGCAGGCTGCTCTCTCATGGACTGAACTAGCATGATCAAGCCAAACTGTGGATCAAAAAGAACAGCAACATACATTCAACAATAAGCCTGAAGATAAAAGCTTTTTTAAATCACTCATTTTAATAAACGACCAATTTGTCAGAATGTAGGGGGTTCATCCACAACAATTGAGTTTTTGTAAAAGGGGGAAATGAATGCATTGAGGGAGAAGATTCACTTTCAATAACACCAGGAAAAGGTTTAACAACAGTTTGAGAGAGAGAAATATCCTACTTGAACTCAACCAGTCTCCTGCAACACTTGGTTTTCTAAAACACACAGCAACAGGAATCTCTTGAGGGAATACTTTCCCACAGCAACAAGAGTCAATCGCAGACTGCTCTTTATAGTCTGAGCAACAGAGATAAGCATCACGTCTAAAAAAAAAAGTCAGATTTTGAAAAAGTCCACAGTTTTTAAAACTCATCACAGGTTTGAAGACATAAGTGAGGTAAATGGAGATTCCTGGGGGTGAGACGTGCCCGATGGTGGTAGTTTGGGACCAAGACATCACCATTGTTGTTGACCCTGATGGCAACATGCAGTTATATAGCACCTTTATTGTAGAGCGTCTCGCCAGTGTGCATACAAGAACGGTACAAGTGCGCATTTTGTCCAGCACACTTTATAAAAAAAAGACATCACACTTGTGCTGGATTTCCTATATATCAAATCACACGTGAACAGAAAGGTAATTATAATAATTTATGGTTCTATGATTCTATGTACTGCATCAATCAGCAAATAGCGAGCAACAATTAATCCCAAAGAAAACGTAGGAAGCTGCAAATCAAAATTGGGCAGCCAGCAATATAAAAGCTGAACCTGTGAAACCAATCCAAAAATTGGGAAGTTCGTCTGAGCTGCTAGACTGAATATTTATACCACAAGAAACCCTTAATAAAATTAACTCTGAATAAAATATTTATTCTTACTCATTAGAGTTATGGTGATGTCAATACCTGGATAATGTTTTGAGAAAGGCCGACTCGCGTTGGAAGCCTGTGACTCAACTTAAAGTACTTGGCTGGAGTGAGAACTATTGAGGTAGGCTTTGCTCAGGGGCAGATTAAGAATTCTTGGGGCTCTGGGCACCAAGATCATGTGATGCCTCTCCGTATTACACCCCACAATCCATTAAGAGACAAGTGTGTAGCAAAACGCATGAAGAAATAGGCTCCAGGGAAAATTGAGGATGGTCCCCATGAAACCACTTTTAAGATAATGAAAGCAACTGGAATTTTCTTAGACTCATACAGCACAGAAGGCGGCCATTCGGCCTATCGTGCCTCTGCCGGCTCTTTGAAAGAGTTATCCAATTCGTCCCACTGCCCTGCTGTTTTCCCATAGCCCTGCAAATTCTTTCCTTTTCAAGTATTTATCCAATTCCATTTTGAGAGTTATTATTTAATCTGCTTCCACCCTTTCAGGCAGCACGTTCCAGAAAATAACTCTGTGCAAATAATTCTCATCTCCCCTCTGGTTCTTTTGCCGATTGTGTCATCCCAACCACTGGGAGCTCACTCAACTCAGACCAGAGATCAAAGCCAAGGCCTACTAGTCACCATGGTTCAGTATTAGACTGGGCCGTCCCTGGACCCGCTCAGTATTAGAACGGGCAGTCCCTTTACCCGCTCAGTATTAGACTGGGCAGTCCCTTTACCCGCTCAGTATTAGACTGGGCAGTCCCTTTACCCACTCAGTATTAGACTGGGCAGTCCCTTTACCCGCTCAGCATTAGACCGGGCAGTCCCTTTACTCGCTCAGCATTAGACTGGACCGTCCCTGGACCCGCTCAGTATTACACTGGGCAGTCCCTTTACTCGCTCAGTATTACACTGGGCCGTCCCTTTACTCGCTCAGTATTACACTGGGCCGTCCCTTTACTCACTCAGTATTACACTGGGCCGTCCCTTTACTCACTCAGTATTACACTGGGCAGTCCCTTTACTCGCTCAGTATTACACTGGGCCGTCCCTTTACTCACTCAGTATTACACTGGGCCGTCCCTTTACTCACTCAGTATTACACTTGGCAGTCCCTTTATCTGCGCAGCCAGACTGGGTAGTCCTGTTACCCGCTCAGCCAGACTGGGCAGTCCCGTTAACCGCTCAGCCATCAAGGGAGCTACTGCAGTTTTTCATAAACTGTTCTACCAGTCAAAAGGCATGTGCTGAACCAATAATGGCCACTTTAACCAAATACACAATGGTACAACCCATCGAGAATGGGGGAACCAACAAATCCGCCAATACAACTGAAGGAGCGGTTGTTGAAGGTTTAGAATGCTGGCCAGAATGTGCAAAGTTTGTTAGTGATCAAACATTGCTGAAATAAATGTAAATACATACAATCTGATTGTTCTAATTTGAATACACGGTGAAGCAATCATATCCTCCCCAAAAATAACAAGCGAGGAGCCTTTGATGCTCTACAACTAGTCTAAGGTAGCCAACAACACCCACCTGAACCAAGTATTAAGGGGTTTAGCATCTTTGAAATTGAATAAAACCCTAGGCCCGAATGAAATGTATCCCAGACTGTTAAGAGAAGTCAGGAAATAGCAGAGGCTCTGACCATCATTTTCCAATCCTCTCCGGCTACAGGTGTGGTGCCAGAGGACTGCTAACGTGGTACAGTTGTTTAAAAAGGGAGAAAGGGATAGACCGAGTAATTACAGGCCAGTCAGCCTAACCTCAGTGGTGAGGAAATTATTGGAAAAATTCTGAGGGACAGGATAAATGTCATTTAGAAAGACACGGATTAACCAGAGACAGTCAGCATGGATTTGTCAAGGGAAGGTCGTGTCTGACTAACTTGATTACATTTTTTGAGGAGGTAACAAGAAGGGTCGATGAGGGTAGTGCGTTTGATGTAGTCTATATGAATTTTAGCAAGGCTTTTGATAAGGTCCCGCATGGCAGACTGGTCACGAAAGTAAAAGCCCATGGGATCCAAGGCAAAGTGGCAAGTTGGATCCAAAATTAGCTCAGAGGCAGGAAACAAAGGGTAATGGTCGAAGGGTGTTTTTGTGACTGGAAGGCTGTTTCCAGTGGGGTTCTGCAGGGCTCAGTACTGGGTCCTTTGCTTTTTGTGGTATATATCAATGATTTGGACTTGAATATAGGAAGTATGATTAAGAAGTTTGCAGATGATACAAAAATTGGCCATGTGGTTGATAATGAAGAAGAAAGCTGCAGACTGCAGGAAGATATCAGTGGACTGGTCAGGTGGGCAGAACAGTGGCAAATGGAATCAATTTGGAGAAGTGTGAGGTAATGCATTTGGGTAGGGCTAACAAGGCAAGGGAATACATTATATAAGATTGGACACTGAGAAGTGCAGAAGATCAGAGAGACCTTGGAGTTAATGTCCACAGATCCCTGAAGGTAGCAGGACAGGAGCGTGAAGAGAAGCCATTGCAGGTGATTCTCTGGCTACGACTGGAATGATAAGAATGGAACCAGGCGAGTGCAGTCCCACCCAGCTGGATGATGGAGGAGAGGCATTGGAGGAGGACGGTGTGGTTAACCGTGTCAAAGGCTACAGGCAGGTAACGTTATGGAGCGAGAAGTAGTCAGTCTTTGTGATGGAGAGGATATGGGGTTGAAAATAGGACACCAAAGTTGCAAACAGTCTGTTTCAACCTAAGACAGTGGCTGAGAAGGAATATTGCACCATGGTCAGTCAGAGAGAATGTCATTTGTGACTTTGATTAGGGCTGTTCTGTTGCAGGGGTGGAAACCGGATTGGAGAGATGGGCACAGATTTGGGAGGAAACAACACGTTCACAGACATTTGCATGGAAAGAGGTTGGAGACAGGACAGTAGTTAGCAAGCCAGAGGGGTCGAGGTTTTTTTTTTTGAGGGGGATGATAGAATTGTACAGCTTAAAAGAGGTCATTTGGCCCATCATGCCTGTGCAGGCTCTTTGAAAGAGCTATCCAGTTAGTCCCACTCCCACACTCTTTCCCCATAGCCCTGCAAATTTCACCCCTTCAAGTTTATATCCAATTCCCTTTTGAAAGTTATTATTGAATCTGCTTCCACCACCCTTTCAGGCACTACATTCCAGATCATAACTTACCGCATAAAAATGTTTTTCTTCATGTCACCTCTGGTTCTTTTGCCAATTACCTTAAATCTGTGTCCTCTGGTTACCGACACTTCTGCCACTGGGAACAGTTTCTCCTTATTTAGTCTATCAAAACCCTTCATGATTTTGAACACCTCTATCAAATCTCTCCTTAACCTTCTCTGCTCTAAGGAGAACAACCCCCGTTTTTCTAGTCTCGCCACATAATTGAAGTCTTTCATCCCTGGTACCAATCTAGTAAAGCTCCTCTGCACCCTCTCTAAGGCCTTGACATCAATGTTCCCTTTAAGCTGCGCAGCGCTCTGCTGGTCCTGCGCAGCAGGTGAGCCGGCTTTTAAATAGAAAAATCGCGCAAGCGCGGAATTTTTAATGGCCCGCACAGCCCGTTAAAAGGGCCACGCGGGCCAAAAAAAAATAGATGGAATATTGCTCGACATGCTTCCTAAAGTGTGGTGCACAGATTTGAATACAATACTCCAGCTGGGGCCTAACCAGTGTTTCATAAAGGTTTAGCAGAACTTCCTTGCTTTTGTACTCTTATGCCTCTATTAATAAAGCCAATGATCTTATGCTTTATTAACAGCCTTCTCAACTTGTCCTGCCACCTTCAAAGATTTGTGTGCATACACCCCCAGGTCTCTCTGCTCTTGCACCCACTATAAAATTGTGCCATTTGGTTTATATTGCCTCTCCTCAATCTCCCTACCAAAATTAATCACGTCACACTTTTCTACGTTAAATTACATCTGCCATGTGTCTGCTCATTTCACCCATCTGTCTATGTCCTTCTGAAATCTGTTACTATCCTCCTCACTGTTTACTAGAAATTATGCCCCGTTTACCTAAGTCCAGTTCATTACTATACATCAAAAAGAGCAGTAGTCCTAGCACTGAACCTTGGGGAACACCACTGTATACCTCCCTCCAGTCTGGAAAAACAACCGTTCACCACTACTCTCTGCTTTCTGTCCCTTAGCCAATTACATATCCACACCTCTCATGAGAGGTTTTGAAATGGAGGGAAACCAGTAACCATTTACATCAGCTAACATGGGGGCCAGGAAGAGAAATGTGGTCAGCAGTTTAGTGGGAATGGGGTCAAGGGAACAGGAGGTGGACAAGATGAGCTCGGAGAGGGCACGAGGGGAGATAGGAGAGAAACAGAGAAGAACGCAGGATCAGGACTAATGGTTGGAGTAGGCTGTGACTACAACATTTTGTGCTGGGGGGCTCATACTCAGTCAGAAAAAGGTTAAATTAATTTTGAGTAGGATCTTTATAGCTAGAAAACAGAGACTTTCATCCATCAGTCTGGGCTGCAGGAAATTCAGGTTCCAGAGGTGGAAGGATAGGATACTAACTTAGTACAGTACTCAAGTCTCTAAAATCGATTTAAAATATTCAGACATGTCGATAGATTGTGCGTAAAAGTAAGTTAAAAAGCAGACACTGTTAGAAAAGAACAGATCCTTCAAGCTCTTCACCAGCCAAACAAAAAGCAAATCTCAAGCGAAGTGGTGGGTAGAGAATCCTAAAGCAGAGAAAGACCTTGAACCAACAGCAAAACAAACTCACAGGTTATGCCAGCAGAGCAAACTAGCACTGAAACCAGAGCCGTGCTATTGTGCAGTGCTGATAGACACATTTCTGCTGTTACACAGCTTTCATGAGAACAGGGCAACTGTTTATGCGAGAAAAGATTTGAAAGGTTTTAATACATTTTGAATAGTTTGGTTCGCAGCTTTACTGTAACCATCTCCTACCAGTAGTCAAAGAGGCTGGTTACAAGTAACTGAGTATGTTCCATATGACTAACAACTTATCACACAGTCAAGTCATGGAAGAACAATTATACAAATATTGCATCCTACAGTGTCTCTCGGACACTCCCCTGCTACAATCAGGAACTGTGATATCTGGGCTAAGGATGTAGCAAAATCAACAACAGCATTTCTCCATTTGGAGAGAGATGGGGGTGATGTTACTTCAAGCTACCCTTTGTAGTACTCCTCAAGAACAGGAAAACACACGCGTGCGCGGGAGACAGAGATACAGAGAACAAGCGACAGAGCGCGAGCAAGATTACAGGAGGATTTGATAGAAGTGTTTAAAATTATGAAGGGATTGGACAAGAGTAGATAGAAACAAACTGTTGAGTGGTCTAGAATAGGGGACAAAGATACCAGACTGAATGGCAAGAGATTATGGACAGAAAGCAGGAAAACCATTTATTTAAAAATACACCAAGGGTCGAGTCCATGGAATGCACTACCAGATAAATGATTGAAGTAGAGACCATGTTAACATTTAAAGAATTAGGTTAGATAGGCAGTTGAAGGAGGACAACGCCCCTGCCCAGTAAAGGGGCGGGGGGGGCGTTCTCTGGATGAGACCAAAGTCCAATTCCAGTGGTTCAGACGGACTTTAGAAGATGTCATGGCTGTGTTTTAAGAGCATGATGTTCTACCAGTGTTCAGTATCAACATTCCTCTCTTAGCTAATACTACCAAATTCGGATCAATTGGTCATTCAGCTCATGGTTGCTGTGGGGCATTGCTGGCCCAGAATGGCTGCTTTAAAGCCACCACACCTTTCAAAGTAATGTTGTGAAGCACGGAGGTATTTTAAGTGAACGATATAGTTATAAAATCCACAGTTCAGATTTGTACTTACTTGTAGTCGCCCATCTAGGGTCCGCTGGATTGTTACGCATTTGCTGGGATGTGCTCCATTGGTTGTAATGGCAGTAATCAGCGAATCCAACTCGTCTTTCTTTTCTTTGAGCTTCTTCACTAAACTCTCAATGGCACGCTTAGCAAAGGTCTCATTCTCCCCACCTTGCCGATGGCACATCAAGCTGTGCACGATGCTCAGGCACGCATCATTGCTGGTGGGAGGATTCAAAGACATAGTGCAGCTTGCCCCTGTAGCAAGCCAGAAAACGAATATTGCTTAGACAGTTCTAGAAAACAGTCACACCCATTAGTTAAACTAGACAATCTATGCATCAGTTTGGCTCAGTCAGTAGCATTCTTGCCTCGAGTCAGAAGGTTGCAAGTTCAAACAGCAACTCGCATTTATATAGCACCTTTAACGTAGTAAAACGTCCCATGGCACTTTACAGCAGTGTAAATTAGACAAAAACAATTGATACCAAACCAAAGAAGGAGACAGTAGGACAGGTGAGCAAAAGCTTGGTCAAAGAGCTAGATTTCCAGAAGCGTCTTAAAGGAGAGAGAGGCGGAGGAGATTATGGAGGGAATTCCAGAGTTTAGGGTCTAGGCAGCTGAAGGCACGGCCGCCAATGGTGGGGTGAAGAAAGCCGGAGATGCACAAACGGTCAGAATTGGAGGAGCGCAGAGTTCTTGGAGGGTTGTAGGGCTGGAGGAGATTACAGAGATAGGGAAGGGAGAGGGCATGGAGTTATCCATGGGAGACTCGAGAGGTAACGGTGCAGGAGCAGGAGGAGAAGCCATTGCAGGTGATTCTTTGGCTGTGACTGGATAGATAAGAATGCAACCAGGCGAGGACAGTCCCACCCAGCTGAACAACAGAGGAAAGGCGTTGGAGGAGGATGGTGTGGTCAACCGTGTCAAAGGCTGCAGACAGATCGAGAAAGATGAGGAGCAACAGTCACATAGGATACATTTGTGACTTTGATTAGGGCCGTTTCAGTGCTGTGGCAGGGGCGGAAACCTGATTAGAGAGGTTCAAAAATGGAGTTGCAGGAAAGATGGTAATAGATTTGAGGTGGCGACAACACATTCAAGGATGTTGGAGAGGAAGAGGGGGTTGGAGATGGGGCGGTAGTTTGCAAGCTGAGGGGTGATGGGTGTTTTTTATTTAGAGATGTGAAGGGTTTTTTTTTTAAAAAGAGGGGTGATGATGGCTGTTTTGAAAGGGAGCAGGACAGTACCAGAGGAGGGAACCGTTTACAATATCAGCTAGCATGGGGGACAAGAATGGAAGCTGGGTGGGTAACTATGGTGGTATTTTCAGAATGATGGTGCTGCATATATTAGCTCTAACATACTGAACCATGCTGGAGGATCAGTTTTGTCACGCCCGAGTTGGAATAGTTTGGCTCAACTCAACTTTACGATGACTTGGGCGACGGCACTTATGAAACCATATCCCAGCTAGAGGTCAATGCCTTTAGGAAAGGTGGTGTGGGGGGAAAATTGGCAAGAGAGAGACATTAATAGACCAAAAGCAAAATACATTAAAATCACAACTTCAGACACCATGACAGCAACAACTTCCTAGTGAAGAAAATAGACGTGGGCGGAAGGAGCAGGGCCTCAGACGACTGGGGAGGTACAAATGTGCTACGCAAGCATGTATGCTGAGAGGGGGTCCTTACAGGATAGCTCACTGACTCAGAAATATTTTAATATACAAGATTAAAGAAATGACAACATTACAATACAAGTGGCAACCTTCAACACATAAATCGCTGAAAATAAAATAAAGGAAAATATGGACAAGAGTAAGATAGACAAATGACGTTTTGGGGAAAAAAGTTGGCTATCACTGGCTTGTAAACAACCCTCCCTAGGACCGTTGTTGCTAATTTATGGAACTGTCAGTTACCATTTCATTTCAACAGAAAGAATTGTTAGGTCTCATTACTCACAGCACTACTCCCACATAGCATGTAGCAGGGACCAAACCAACAGCTACTTAAAATCAACCCACCAAAATACATTCGGAATAAGAACATAAGAAATAGGAGCAGAAGTCGGCCATTTGGCCCTTCGAGCCTGTTCCGCCATTCAATAAGATCATGGCTGATCTTCTACCTCATCTCCACTTTCCTGCACTATCCCCATATCCCTTGATTCCCTTAATATTCAAAAATCTATCAATCTCGGTCTTGAATATACTCAACGACTGAGTCTCCATAGCCCTCTGGGGAAGAGAATTCCAAAGATTCACCACCCTCGGAGTGGGAAATTTCTCCTCATCTCAGTCCTAAATGGCCGACCCCTTATTCGGAGACTGTGACCCCTAGTTCTAGACTTCCCAGCCAGGGGAAACATCCTCCCTGCATCTACGCTGTCAGAATTTTGTATGTTTCAATGAGATCACCTCTCATTCTTCTAAACTCCAGAGAATATAGGCCTAGTCTACTCAATCTCTCCTCATTGGACAACTCCCCCATTCCAGGAACCAGTCTGGTGAACCTTTGGTACACTCCCTCTATGGCAAGTATATCCTTCCTTAGGTAAGGAGACCAAAACTGTACACAATACTCCAGGTGTGGTCTCACCAGGACCCTATATAATTGCAGTAAGACGTCTTTACTCTTCTACTCAAATCCTCTTGTAATAAAGGCCAACACACCATTTGCCTTCCTAATTGCTTGCTGTACCTGCATGTTAACTTTCAGCGATTCGTGTACAAAGACACCCAGGTCCCTCTGAACACCAACATTTCCCAATCCCACCATTTAAAAAATACTCTGCTTTTCTATTTTTCCTACCAAAGTGGATAACTTCACATTTCTCCCATTATATTCCATTTGCCATGTTCTTGCCCACTCACTTAGCCTGTCTATATCCCCTTGAAGCCTCCTTGCACCCTCCTCACAACTTACATTCCCACCCAGCTTTGTATCATCAGCAAACTTGGATAGATTACATTTGGTCCCCTCATCCAAATCATTGATGTAGATTGTGAATAGCTGAGGCCCAAGCACTGATGAAGACAGACACAAAGTATTTGTTTAATTCCTCTGCCATTTCCTTATTCTCCATTATAATTTCTCCTGTCTCAGCCTGCAAGGGACCCATTTATTTTTGCTAATCTTTTCCTTTTTACATACCTATAGAAGCTTTTAATCTGTTTTTATGTCTCTTGCTAGTTTACTCTCATATTCTATTTTCCCTTTCTTTATCAATTTCTTGGTTCTCCTTTGCTGAATTCTAAAATCCTCCCAATCCTCAGGCTTACTACTCTTTTTGGCAACATTATAAGCCTCTTCCTTTGATCTAATACTATCTTTAACTTCTCTTGTTAGCCACAGTTGGACCATTTTTCCTGTGGGGTTTCTGTGCCTTAAAGGAATGTATATTTGTTGTAAATTATGTATGAATTCTTTAAATGCAAGCCATTGCTTGAATCCAGGAACAAACCACCAACTCCCAGAACAAACCAACTAATGTGGCTCACTTAAGCTGCTTTTATGCCACATTAGTGTTTTAGACATCATTACCTCTGGTGTCCCACAACGATCTATCCTTGGCCCCCTCCTATTTCTCATCCACATGTTGCCCCTTGGCGACATCATCAGAAAACACAGTGTTAGTTTCCACATGTACGCTGACGACACCCAGCTCTACCTCACTGCCACTTCTCTCAACCCCTCCACGGTATCTAAATTGTCAGACTGCTTGCCCGACATCCAGTTCTGGATGAGCAGAAATTTTCTCCAATTAAATATTGGGAAGACCGGAGCCATTGTTTTCATTGTCCGCCACAAACTCCGTTCCCTAGCCACTGACTCCATCCCTCTCCCCAACATCTCTGAGGCTAAACCACACTGTTCACAACCCTGGTGCCATATTTGACCCTGAAATGAGCTTCCAACCACATATACGCGGCATAACTAAGACCGCCTATTTCCACCTCGGTAACATCACCCGTCTCCGCCCTTGCCTCCTCAGCTTATCCGCTATTCAAGAAAGGAGGGAGAGAAAAAACAGGGAACTACAAGCCAGTTAGCCTGACATCAGTCGTCGGGAAAATGCTGGAATCCATCGTTAAGGAAGTGGTATCAGAGCACTTAGAAAATCATAACATAATTATTAGGTAGAGTCAACATGGTTTTATGAAAGGGAAATCGTTTTTGACAAATGTATTAGAGTTTTTGGAGGATGTAACTAGCAGGGTAGATAAAGGGGAACCAGTGGATGTATATTTGGATTTTCCAAAAGGCATTCGATAAGGTGTCACATAAAAGGTTATTACACAAGATAAGGGCTCATGGGATTGGGGGTAATATATCAGCATGGATAAAGGATTGGTTAACGGACAGAAAACAGAGAGTAGGGATAAACGGATCTTTTTCAGGTTGGCAGGCTGTAACTAGTGGGGTGCCGCAAGGATCAGTATTGGGGCCTCAGCTATTTACAATCTATATTAATGACCCAGATGAAGGGACCGAGTGTAATGTATCCAAGTTTGCTGATGATACAAAGCTAGGTGGGACAGTGAGCTGTGAGGAGAACACAGAGTCTGCAAAGGGATATAGATAGACTAAATGAGTGGGCCATAAGGTGGCAGATGGAGTATAATGCAGGGAAATGTGAGGTTATTAAATTTGGTAGGAAGAATAGAAAAACAGAATATTTTTTAAATGGTGAGAAACTTTCAAATGTTGGTGTTGAGAGAGATTTGGGTGTCCTCGTGCAAGAAACACAGAAAGCTAGCATGCAGGTACAGGCAAGCAATAAGGAAGGAAAATGGCATGTTGGCCTTTATGGCAAGGGGGTTGGAGTATAAGAGTAAGGAAGTCTTGCAACAATTGTACAGGGCCTTGGTGAGACCACACCTGGAGTACTGTGCACAGTTTTGGTCTCCTTATCTAAGGAAGGATATACTTGCCTTGGAGGCGGTGTAACGAAGGTTCTCTAGATTGATTCCTGGGGTGAGAGGGCTGTCCTATGATGAGAGATTGTGTAGAATGGGCCTATACTCCCTGGAGTTTAGAAGAATAAGAGGTGAGCTCATTGAAACATACAAGATTCTGAAGGGGATTGACAGGGTAGATGCTGAGAGGTTGTTTCCCCTGGCTGGAGTGTCTAGAACTAGGGGGCATAGTCTCAGGATAAGGGGTAGCCCATTTAAGACCGAGATGAGGAGGAATTTCTTCACTCAGAGGGTTGTGAATCTTTGGAATTCTCTGCCCCCGAGGGCTGTGAATGCTGAGTCGTTGAGTATATTCAAGGCTGAGATAGATAGATTTTTGGACTCTAGGGGAATCAAGGGATATGGAGATGGGGCGGGATAGTGGAGTTGAGGTCGATGATCAGCCATGATCTTATTGAATGGCGGAGCAGGCTCGAGGGGCCATAAGGTCTACTCCTGTTCTTATTTCTTATCCGCTGCTGAAACTCTCATCCATGCCTTTGTTACCTCTAGATTTGAATATTCCAATGCACCCCTGGCTGGCCTCCCATGTTCTACTCTACGTAAGCTTGAGGTCATCCAAAACTCGGCTGCCCGTGTCCTAACTCGCAACAAGTCCCGTTCACCCATCGCCCCTGTGCTCGCTGACCTACATTGGCTCCCGGCAAAGCAACGCCTTGATTTCAAAGTTCTCATCCTTGTTTTCAAATTCCTCCATGGCCTCGCCCCTCCCTATCTCTAATCTCCTCCAGCTCCACAACACCCCGCCCCCACCCCACCCTGCTGAGATATCTGTGCTCCTCTAATTCTGCCATCTTGACCATCCCTGATTATGAATCACTCAACCATTGGTGGCTGTGCCTTCAGCTGCCAAGGCCCTAAGCTCTGGAATTCCCTCCCTAAACCTCTCTGCCTCTCTATCCTCCTTTAAGACGCTCCTTAAAACCTTCCTCTTTGCCCTCATTTCTCCTTATGTGGCTCGGTGTCAAATTTTTTGTCTTATAATACTTCTGTTAAGCGCCTTGGGACGTTTTACTACGTTAAAGATGCTATATAAATACAAGTTGTTGTTGTTGTTGTTGTCTTATACCGCTGGTACCACCAAAGTAAGCTTGCTGGAATTGCCATCCAGCAGTCCTCGGGCACTACACCTTTTTCTAACGAATTATTAAATATGTGTAATAGCGCCTCTGCTATCTCTTCCCTAGATTCTTTTAAAATGCGCGGATGCAATCCATCCGGACCAGGGGTCTTGAGTTTGATTAGTTTATTTAATATTTCTCCTCTATTTTATCCCAAAGATATTCCAGGAATGAGCAGATTTCACCAATTTGGTGAAATGCACAAACTATTTTTGTGCAACATTCCTCACAACTACTTTACAGCACTGGCCATTTTACAATTAAAGCTGTGTGGCCTCCATTACAATGAACAGGCCCGCTCTCCCTTAGCACTATCTACATAAGAACATAAGAAATAGGAGCAGGCCATTCAGCCCCTCGAGCCTGCTCTGCCATTTAATGAGATCATGGCTGATCCGATTTTGGCCTCAACTCCACTTTCCTGCCCGCTCCCCATAACTCTTGACTCCCCTGTTGCTCAAAAATGTGTCTATCTCAGCCTTGAATATATTCAATGACTCAGCTTCAACAGCTCTCTGGGGTAAAGAATTCCAAAGATTCACGACCCTCAGAGAAGAAATTCCTCCTCATCTCCGTCTTAAATGGGCGACCCCTTATTCTGAGACCATGCACCCCTCGTTCTAGGTTCCCCCACGAGGGGAAACATCCTTTCAGCATCTACCCTGTCCAACCCCCTCAGAATCTTGTGTGTTTCAATAAGATCCCCTCTCATTCTTCTAAACTCCAATGAGTATAGGCCCAACCTGCTCAACCTTTCCTCATAAGACAACCCTTCCATCCCAGGAATCAACCTAGTGAACCTTCTCTGAACTGCCTCCAATGCAAGTATATCCCTCCTTAAATAAGGGGATCAAAACTGTACGCAGTACTCCAGGTGTGGTCTCACCAATACCCTGTACAGTTGTAGCAAGATTTCCCTACTTTTATACTCTATCGCCCTTGAAATAAAGCCCAACATTCCATTTGCCTTCCTAATTACTTGCTGCACCTGCATGTTAACTTTTTGTGTTTCATGTACGAGGACACCCAAATCCCTCTGTATCACCGCATTCTGTAGTCTTTCTCCATTTAAATAATATTTTGCTTTTCTATTCTTCCTACCAAAGTGGATAACTTCACATTTTCCCACATTATACTCCATCTGCCAAATTTGTGCCCACTCACTTAACCTATCTATATCCCTTTGCAGACTCTTTATGTCCTCCTCACAACTTGCTTTCCCACCTATCTTTGTATCAGCAGCAAATTTAGCAACAGTACACTCGGTCCCTTCATCCAAGTCATTAATATAGATTGAAAATAGTTGAGGCCCCAGCACTGATCCCTGTGGCACCCCACTAGTTACAGATTGCCATCCTGAAAATGACCCATTTATCCCGACTCTCTGTTTTCTGTTAGTTAGCCAATCCTCTATCCATGCTAACATATTACCCCCAACCCCGTGAGCTTTTATCTTGTGCAGTAACTTTTTATGTGGCACCTTGTCAAATGCCTTTTGGAAATCCAAGTACACTACATCAACTGGTTCCCCTTTATCCACCCTGCTTGTTACCTCCTCAAAGAACTCTAATAAATTTGTCAAACACGATTTCCCTTTCATAAAACCATGCTGACTCTGTTTGATTGTATTTTGATTTTCTAAATGTCCCGCTACTACTTCCTTAATAATGGATTTGAGCATTTTGCCAATGACAGATGTTAGGCTAACTGGCCTATAGTTTCCTGCTTTCTGTCTCCCTCCTTTTTTGAATAAGGGCGTTACATTTGCGGTTTTCCAATCCGCTGGGACTTTTCCAGAGTCAAGGGAATTTTGGAAGATTACAACCAATGCATCCACTATCTCTGTAGCCACTTCTTTTAAGACCCTAGGATGCAGGTCATCAGGTCCTTTAGACCCATAAGTTTGCCTAGGACTTTTTCTCTAGTGATAGTGATTGTTGTAAGTTCGGCCCTCCCTTTTGCCCCTTGATTTTCTACTATTACTGGGATGTTTTCAGTGTCCTCTACAGTGAAGACAGATACAAAAGATTTGTTCAATGCCTCTGCCATTTCCTTGTTTCCCATTATTATTTCCCTAGTCTCGTCCTTTAAGGGACTAACGTTTACTTTAGCTACTCTCTTCCTTTTTATATACTTGTAGAAGCTCTTACTGTCAGTTTTTATATTTCTTGCTAGTTTACTCTCATAAGCTATTTTCTCCCTCTTTATTATTTTTTTAGTCATCCTTTGCTGGTTTCTAAAATTTTCCCAATCTTCTGGCCTACCACTAATCTTTGCAACATTGTATGCATTTTCTTTCAATTTGATACCATCCTTAACTTCCTTGGTAAGCTGTGGTTGTTCATCATTCTCTTGAGTCTTTCTTTCTCACTGAAATATATCTTTGTTGTGAGTCATGAAATATCTCTTTAAATGTCTGCCACTGCTTTTCTACCGTCTTACCTTATAATCTATTTTCCCAGTCCACTTTAGCCAACTCTCGCATACCTTTGTAATTGCCTTTATTTAAGTTTAATACTCTAGTTTCAGACCCAAGTTTCTCACCTTCAAACTGAATTTGGAATTCGATCATGTTATGATCACTTTTCCCTAGAGGATCCTTTACTATGAGATCATTAATTAATCCTGTTTCATTACACATTACCAGACCTAAAATAGCCTGTTCTCTGGTCGGTTCCACAACGTATTGTTCCAAGAAACTGTCCCGAATACACTATGAACTCGTCCTCAAGGCTGCTTTTGCCAATTTGATTTGTCCAATCTATATGAAGATTAAGATCGCCCACGATTATTGCAGTACCTTTCTTACAAGCCCCCATTATTTCTTGATTTATACTCTGTCTTGTAGTGTAGCTACTGTTAGGGGGCCTATAGACTACACCCACCAGTGTCTTCTTGCCCTTACTATTTCTTACCTCCACCCAAATTGTTTCTACATCTGGAACTTCCAAGCCAAGATCATTTCTCACTATTGTACTGATCTCATCCTTTATTAACAGAGCTACCCCACCTCCTTTTCCTTTCTGTCTGTCCTTCCAAAATGTCAAATACCCCTGAATATTCAGTTCCCAGCCTTGGTCACATTGCAACCACGTCTCTGTGATGGCTATTAGATCATACCCATTTATTTATATTTGTGCCATCAATTCATCTATCTATCCTGTTACAAATGCTGCGTGCATTCAGATAAAGAGCCTTTAATTTTGTCTTATCATTTTTCCCTACTCTGACCTTATTTGCTGGTGCACTCTTATGTTTGTACGCTCTGTCCCTTCCTGTCGCACTCTGGTTTGCATTGCTCATATCGCTACCCTGCACTATTGCCCTGTCCTTTTGCTTTAACTTTCTAAATTTCCCCTCGCTTGAACCCTCCCCCCAACTATTTAGTTTAAAGCCCTATCTACAGCCCTAGTTATTCGATTCACCAGGACACTGGTCCCAGCACGGTTCAAGTGAAGGCCGTCCCAACGGAACAGCTCCCTCTTTCCCCAGTACTGGTGCCAGTGCCCCATGAATCGAAACCCATTTCTCCCACACCAATCCTTGAACCACGCATTCAGCTCTCTGATCTTATTGACCCTATGCCAATTTGCTCGTAGCTCAGGTAGTAATCCAGAGATTATTACCTTTGTGGTTCTGCTTTTAAATTTAGACCCCAGCTGCTCATACTCCCTCAGCAGAACCTCTTTCATAGTCTTACCTATGTCGTTGGTACCTACGTGGACCACGACAACTGGATCCTTCCCCTCCTACTCCAAGTTCCTCTCCAGCCCCGAGGAGATGTCCTTAACCCTGGCACCGGGCAGGCAACACAGCCTTCGGTTCTCATGCTCTCGGCTGCAGAGAACAGTATCTATCCCCCTAACTATACTGTCTCCTACCACTACCACATTCCTTTTTACACCCCCCACTTGAATGGCCCCCTGTACCACGATGCCGTGGTCAGTTTGCTCATCCTCCCTACAGTCCCTGCTCTCGTCCACACCGGTTGCAAGAACCTCGTAACTGTTGGACAAGTGCAAGGGCTGAGGCTCCTCCAATGCTACCTCCTGGATCCCCATACCTGCCCTCACTCGCAGTCACACACTCTGTCCCTGACCACGGGCCAAATCTGAAGTATTTAACCTAAGGGGTGTGACTGCCTCCTGGAACAAAGTGTCCAGGTAACTTTCTCCCTCCCTGATGTATCGCAACTCCTTTGAACTGTTACAACTCATGTAGTGCAATTATGAACAAAACCTAGAAACTGAGTTTGGGGCAATGGTGGGGGTTCGGCTAAAGCATTTTTTATTCATTCACGGGATGTGGGCGTCACCGGCAAAGCCAGCATTTATTGCCCATCCCTAATTGCCCTTGAGTCACCTTCTTGAATACAAATGAGTGGCTTGCTAGGCCATTTCAGAGGGCAGTTAAGAGTCAATCACATTGCTGTGGGTCTGGAATCACATAGGGTAAGGACAGCAGATTTCCTTCCCTAAAGGACATTAGTGAACCAGATGGTTTTTACGACAATCCGGTAGTTTCATGATACTGATTGATACATGATACATTACTGATACTAGATTTTTATTCCAGATTTATTTAATTGAATTTAAATTCCCCAGCTGCCGTGGTGGGATTTGAACTCATGTCTCCGGATCATTAGTCCAGGCCTCTGGATTACTAGTCCAGTAACATAACCACTATGCTACCGTACTCATATGAATGAAAGTTATTGTTTCCAAAGTCTGACAGGGATAGGTACACAATAGCAAAAACGCATTTGACAGAGCTTACTGCAGGCTTCTGGCAACATATTATGCAAACAGAACTGCTGAAATCAGTTCCTGGTCCAAATAACATGCAAGTAACAGTTCAGCATTGAATTACTGCATCTTGATGTCAGGTTTGAAAATTATACATACTGCAAATACCTGTGCTACCAAAATCCTAATGTTATTCCTGTATTACCAGACTTGCATATCTTGCTCACTCTTATCTCTTCACCTACATTATCCACAGCAAAAAAAAAGAAAAGAAATCATCCAATGGACATAACATTTGACTTGAACTTCTGGCTGCTAACACTATAAACCAATTTAATTCTTAAACTACATCCATAGGCCTCCAAATTCAACTGCTGCTTTGAACCTTGCTGCCAGCAGCTTGGCCAAAGGACAGAATAATCCCTGGCCATGGAATGTCTGCAATGTCTGGCTCGTTTCACAATACGTCTGCAAATCCCATTGTAAACATCCCAGACTATGGGACACCAGTATTGTCACATGTTCAAAATTATCCAGGAGCCTGCATATACCAGCAAGGAGTTAAAGGACACAGAAAAGAAGGATGGGAGAGACCATCTGGTCCATGAAGCCCACTCCGAGCAGCCACGTACACACTGACCCACCCCAGACGGACAGAATGCAGCCACGTACACACTGACCCACCTCAGACAGACAGAATGCAGCCACGTACACACTGACCCACCCCAGACAGACAGAATGCAGCCACGTACACACTGACCCATCCCAGACAGACAGAATGTAGCCACGTACACACTGACCCACCCCAGACAGACAGAATGCAGCCACGTACACACTGACCCACCCCAGACAGACAGAATGCAGCCACGTACACACTGACCCACCTCAGACAGACAGAATGCAGCCACGTACACACTGACCCATCCCAGACAGACAGAATGTAGCCACGTACACACTGACCCACCCCAGACAGACAGAATGCAGCCACGTACACACTGACCCACCCCAGACAGACAGAATGCAGCCACGTACACACTGACCCACCTCAGACAGACAGAATGCAGCCACGTACACACTGACCCACCCCAGACAGACAGAATGCAGCCACGTACACACTGACCCACCCCAGACAGACAGAATGCAGCCACGTACACATTGACCCACCCCAGACAGACAGAATGCAGCCACGTACACACTGACCCACCCCAGACAGACAGAATGCAGCCACGTACACAGTGACCCACCCAGACAGACAGAATGATACACACTGACCCACCCCAGACAGACAGAATGCAGCCACGTACACATTGACCCACCCCAGACAGACAGAATGCAGCCACGTACACAGTGACCCACCCCAGACAGACAGAATGCAGCCACATACACAGTGAACCACCCCAGACAGACAGAATGCAGCCACGTACACAGTGACCCACCCCAGACAGACAGAATGCACAGTGACCCACCCCCTCCTGGGAGAGGCAAGAAACAAAAAAGGCAAATTTAGGAAAAGCTTTGGAGAAATTCCTCTCCGACTCCGAGCCAATCAAGGAGTCTGCGGTAACCCATAAATTCTCCTAATCCCAGCTAACCCACAAGTTACCCTCTAACTGGAAATGTCCTCCTCTCTCTGTACCCTGTCTAGCTCCGCCCTAAAGGGTTGCAGGGAATCCACACTCGCTGTGCTTTCAGAGGGTGATGACTGTGGAAAAAAATGACTTCTGATGTCTTACCAAACTCTTTGCCCAAGAATTTTATGCATATGCCTTGAAGCTCTACATCACCATCCATTTTAAATAATCCACCTAACTGGATAGAATCTAAATCCTTTAATGTTAAAAACATGCATAGGTTAATGAAGGACAGCCAGCACAGATCTGTTAAGGGCAAGTCATGTTTGACAAATAATTGGATAGGTAAAGGGAATGCAGCAGATCAGAGGTGCCAAACTCAATTTACACGCTGGGCCTGGTCTGGCCTCCTGGTACTTGGCGTGGACCACATTCAATTATTTGGAGACATTGGTGTAGAAATTAGTATGCGTCTGGTTTGGTTTTTGTGCGTGTAGTATACCAATTTCTAGGAACAAGGTCCTGCACCTAATCTGCGCGGCAGAATATTAAATCCCATATTTACAAAATATATTACAAAAAAAAAATCACTTTTTAGGCATACCTGGCAACTGCCTGAACTCAACGTTGGATCAATTTAAATC
Organism: Squalus acanthias; assembly: GCA_030390025.1. NCBI lineage: Eukaryota > Metazoa > Chordata > Chondrichthyes > Squaliformes > Squalidae > Squalus > Squalus acanthias. The sequence continues at coordinate 324,698 of JASTWF010000218.1, forward strand.
AGCAAAGAAGGGTCCTGTTTGTGGGACCTCAACGTCAGCAATCTGGCTGCTGTGAAAGCCTGTGAGACAGTGACTGTACTTCAAAAAACATCCATTGTTGGTGAAGTGCTTTGGGACGGCTCACAGATGTAGTAAGGCGCTAGTCAACCTATTTTATATGGGTGTAGTAAGGAGCTACAGTCAAAAGGTTTTATACGGACAGCATTGTTACACTGAATAATTATTCAGCTCTTCAATGTATTTTCAATCATCCCCATCTCTCTCGCAGCAAACCCTCTGCCTAAAATATAAAAATAAACACTTCAAAATCATTTTTGTGAAACTACTTCAAAAATGTCTAAAATTCATGCTTCAGAGTGTTTGAAAATCATTTGGAAAAAAGATAGTCAGCCTGAGGACAAACATGCTTCAACTTATTGCAATGACGGAATCACACTAATGCAGGCTGCAATTTCTCCAGTACATAGACACATTGCAGCATCCTGGGAATTCCAGGCACAAGTGTTGCTCTTAACTCTCCAAGTGACATATTTTGGAGAAAAACAAATTCAACCCTATGTTTTTGAGAGAGAATGAACCCCTAAAACATTACTGAAGGTCCTCAGGCTCAAAAGGCAATTTTATAGGTAAATTTAAACTCCCTGGCTGAAGAGTTTACAAGTAGGGGGCATAGTCTCAGGATAAGACGTCGGCCATTTAAGACTGAGATGAGGAGGAATTTCTTCACTCAGAGGGTTGTGAATCTTTGGAATTCTCCACCCCAAAGAGCTGTGGATGCTGAGTCATTGAGTATATTCAAGGCTGAGATCAATAGATTTTTGGACTCTAGGGGAATCAAGGGATATGGGGATCGGGTGGGAAAGTAGAGTTGAGGTTGAAGATCAGTCATGATCTTATTGAACGATGGAGCAGGCTCGAGGGGCTGTACGCACTACTCCTGCTCTTATGTTCTTATGAAATATGCAATTTCTGTGTCTTTATTGCATTACAAACCTTATTTGATACTGGAAACTTCAATTACTGAGAAAAAATGGCAGCCAAATGAATTCCGCTATTATTTTTAAGTAATTTGATTAGTTTTTTTTTTCCCTTGCTCATAGTTAAGAGATTTAGGATTGGTCACTGCCTTATGAAAACTGAGCAAAACAGGTAACTACATGACACAAAAATCATCATATATACACGTGTGACACAGGAAATGTGATGCTTGAAGTGTGATAGGCAAGAACTGCAGTCATATCACTTTTATAATATTTTTTAAATAACTGCAGTTAGAAGTGTGAATCACTACAGAGTACTGACAAAGACTTGACCAGAGAGGAAAGGGGCAAGAGAAACAAATTACAAGCTGTATTTCTAGCATGTTGAGTGGCCAACATCAGCCAAATACCTGGTTGCACCAGGCTGATAGGAGCCAGTCGCTACCTCAATTTACACTCATATTGAATATAATTACAGGGATTGTCAGTGCCGCTCCCCATTGCCTTGTTTGAACACTGAATGAAATCTGATCAGCTACTAATTATAGTTCATTAGAATATATACCAGACAAAACAAATGAGAAAATGTAAGAAGTGAAATCCTCATAAACAGCTGCTTTGCCAAGAAATTTGATGCTTGGATCAGATTTTTTTTTTAAAAAACAGGCTCCAGTATGAAAAATGATCAAATGCAATGTTTGTTCTTTATCTCATTTAATCATTCATTTTGTAGCTAATTTCCATAAAAAATAAAGCCTTGGATTAGAATTGCTAATCTAGGAACTCAGGATTCAGATAGCATCCCTTAATAGTGCAGCAATCATCAACAACAACAACTTATATAGCGCCTTTAACGTATCAAAACATCCCAAGGGGTATTAAAAGACAAAAAAAATTGACACCAAGCCACATAGGAGAAATTAGGGCAGGTGATCAAAAGCTTGGTCAAAGAGGTAGGTTTTAAGGAGCTTCCTAAAGGAGGAAAGGGTTAGGGAGGGAATTCCAGAGCTAGGGAATTCCAGAGCTAGGGCCCAGGCAACAGAAGGCATGGCCACCAATGGTTGAGCGATTATAATCAGGCATGCTCAAAAGGGCAGAATTAGAGGAGTGCAGATATCTCGGGGGGTTGTGGGGCTGAAGGAGATAACAGAGATAGGGAGGGGCGAGGCCATGGAGGGATTTAAAAACAAGGATGAGAATTTTGAAATCGAGGCGTTGCTTAACGGGGAGCCAATGTAGGTGAGCGAGCACAGGGGTGATGGGTGAATGGGACTTGGTGCGAGTTAGGACACGGGCAGTCGGGTTTTGGATGACCTCAAGTTTATGTAGGGTAGAAAATGGGAAGCCAGCCAGGAGTGCATTGGAATAGTCACGTCTAGAGGTAACAAAGGCATGGATGAGGGTTTCAGCAGCAGATTTATTTTTTATATTCGTTCATGGGATGTGGGCGTCACTGGTAAGGCCAGCATTTATTGCCCATCCCTAGTTGCCCTTGAGAAGGTGGTGGTGAGCCACCTTCTTGAACCGCTGCAGTCCGTGTGGTGAAGGTATTCCCACAGTGCTGTTAGGGAGGGAGTTCCAGGATTTTGACCCAGCGACGATGAAGGAACAGCGATATACTTCCAAGTCAGGATGGTGTATGACTTTGGAAGGGAACGTGGAGGCGGTGGCGTTCCCATGCGCCTGCTGCCCTTGTCCTTCTAGGTGGTAGAGGTCGCGGGTTTGGGAGGTGCTGCAGTGCATCTTGTAGATGGTACACACTGCAGCCACGGTACGCCGGTGGTGGATGGGATGCCAATCAATCGGGCTGCTTTGTCCTGGATGGTGTCGTGCTTCTTGAGTGTTGTTGGAGCTGCACTCATCCAGGCAAGTGGAGAATATTCCATCACACTCCTGACTTGTGCCTTGTAGATGGTGGAAAGGCTTTGGGGAGTCAGGAGGTGAGACAGTCATCGCAGAATACCCAACCTCTGACCTGCTCTTGTTGCCACAGTATTTATGTGGCTGGTCCAGTTAAGTTTCTGGTCAATGGTGACCCCCCAAGATATTGATGGTGGGGGATTCGGCGATGGAAATGCCGTTGAATGTCAAGGGGCAGTGGTTAGACGTTCGCTTGTTGGAGATAGTCATTGCCTGGCACTTGTGTGAAACGAATGTTACCTGCCACTTATCAGCCCAAGCCTGAATGTTGTCCAAGTCTTGCTGCATGCGGGCATGGACTGCTTCATTATCTGAGGAGTTGCGAATGGCACTGAACACTGTGCAGTCATCAGCGAACATCCCCATTTCTGACCTTATGATGGAGGGAAGGTCATTGATGAAGCAGCTGAAGATGGTTGGGCCTAAGACACTGCCCTGAGGAACTCCTGCAGCGATGTCCTGGGAACTGTGATGATTGACCTCCAACCACCACAACCAATATCCTTTGTACTAGGTATGACTCCAGCCAGTTTTCGGATGTCGTCGCCAAGGGGCAACATGTAGATGAGAAATAGGAGGAGGCCAAGGATAGATCCTTGGGGGACACCAGAGGTAACGATGCGGGAGCGGGAAGAGAAACCGTTGCAGGAATGTATTGCGTGGGGCAGCCCAGATCCACAGACCCAGGAGAGACAAGTTCAGTCTAAAAGCTGTTGAAAGGGGATACAGATCCCTCCCCAGCAAAGGATACCATATCCTCCAGCACAGGAGCAACAATCAAAGGAAAAGTTGAACCCACCTGCCTGTTCATTTTGAGGAATGAAAGGCAGGCAACAAAAATCCAGTTTTCGAAGGCTCCACTTTCAGTGTCCTGTCCTGGACACATGCACCAACTTTTTATGACATGCCCTACTCCTGCCCAGTTTTGGACGACAAACACAGAGCTGTATTACAGGGGTTCCTGGTGGTAGCCTGGAAGCAGGTTGTGCACATGACCTCCAGGCCGCAAGGGTCAGGTAAAGAAAATACATTTATAGGAGGGGTAAAATTATCCAGAAAAAAACCATTTGAAAAAGTACTTGATCTGCCAACATCCTGGTATATGCCTCCAGAAAAACAACAACTTGCATTTCTATAGCCATGCTGTACATTCTAAATCATTTTGAGTTAAATTTTATGGAATCTTAAAAGCACAGAAGGGGGCCATTCAGCCCGTCATGCCTGTACCGGCTCTTTGAAAAAGCTGTCCAATTTAGTCCCACACCCCAGCTTTTTCCCCATAACTCTGCAAATTAGTGCTTTTCAAGTACATGTCCAATTGCCTTTTGAAAGTTCCTATGGAATCTGATTCCACCGCCCTTTCAGGTAGTGCATTCCAGATCATAACAACCCTCTGCGTGAAATAATTTCTCCATTTCCCCTCTGGTTCTTTTGCTAATTATTTTAAATCTATGACCTCTGGTATCGACCCACTTGCCATGGGAAACAGTTTCCACCTACAGGCTCGATCAAAATCCCTCACAATTTTGAATACCTCTATTAGGTCTCCCATTAACAAGAGTTGGGATTACACACTTAGATGCCCACTTATTCAAAATACTTCGAAGGCTCCCAATGCCTGTGGAGCCATACCTCAGGATGAGTGAAGAGCTTGAGAAGAGGATGGGAAGGAGAATAAACTGCAGGAGAGATTTCTTTTTTTTTTAAATGAGATTCAAAAAAAGTGTGTGTTTGGCAGATCACTCAATTTGTGGGAGGCAACCATGTCCTTGGAGACACAATCGCTGTATCTAATCCCAGAATACTCAGACACTTGTCGATAGAAATAGCACATCTTCAGGACGTCCCAAAACGCTTTACTGCTGTAATGTAGGTGTACACAGCAGACAATTTGCATACAACAAGGACCCACAAACAGCAATGATAAATGACCAGCTAATTTGTTTTAATAGTATTGGCCAGGACAGCAGGAGAGCTCCCGAAGTAGTGTCATGGGATCTTTCATGGCTATTTGAGCAGGGGGAAATGTGGCCTCGGTTTCAAGTCTCATCCGAAAGACAGCACCTCTGACAGTGCAGCACTCCCTCAGTACTGCACTAAAGTGTCAACCTAGATTATGTGCTCAACTCTCTGGAAAGGGGCTTGAACCCGCAATCCTCTTGACTCAGAAGCGAGAAAGCTACCACTGAGCCAAGGCTGACACACAGGTTTACAATCTCCAGGAACCGCACAAGTCTCTGCACATTAGCAGTCACTCTTCATACAGTGAGGACTGCGAGTGATGGAAACAAATTGGAGCCAAACATCTTTAAACTTGTGACCTTGACAATTAGTGCTACTGCTGGTGCTGTAGCACAAAAAAGTTAAACTCCTTCTACTACTATTTACACAGAAGCTAGTAATAACTGAGGCAGCACCTGTCGGATCCGATATGCTGCAATCAGTAGCAGTTTTGACATTTGCATCCTGTAATTGGGAATGGAACGGAGGATGGGAAAGGAAAAGATTGATTGCTTTTGTATGGAAAGAAGAGCGGTACAACCTCTGTTCCAATAATAAGCAGGTGTGCTTTAAGAAAAGCTTTTGGTTTCTTGTTTAAAGATAAATCATAATTGAAAGTAATTAAAGATTGAATCATCCCACAAGTGCTTTGCACTTCTAGAGACTGCCCCATGGTTGCTGCCAAAGATATGACTTGCTTGCTCGACTGATCAGGTTCAAACACACATCAGATGATACAAGACTAATTCATCCACCCTGTGAGAAAATAGCCTCCACTCAGTGTGTTCCCCAACGATACAGCTTAGATTGGAAACTTCCCCTATGCGGAAATCACAGCTGTACACAAAAATAACAGTTTAACAAAACACGTTTGAATTCCAGACTTGACCGACTTTCACATTGTGGCGATTTGCCAATTGCAGCAGGGACACTGAGTACAGCTGAGTGTCTCAGAGACTGGTGGCTTGATAAAACAGGCAGACAGTGAGGATTAAAGTAATCTTATGCAAATTAAATAAGAGCAACTCACAGGCAACCAGCGGGAGCAGCGTGGCGGCTAAAGGATTTCCCCTTTTAAAGACGTAGTTTAATTAGTACATCAGCAGCAAGACAGATAATGAGTACTTTTGACAACCACTGGAGACAGGGCCAACAGGTCCTTGTTAAGACAATAGGAGACTGTTTTGAATCATTTAGAATACACTGCAGTATTAGCAAACTAAAGAAAACAGGCTACAAGTGAGCAAAGTTTACATAAAATAATAAAACAAAAAGCAGGAGATGTGGCAGAAGAGCGGAGAGACGATGGGGTGGAATGTGCCAGAAGGACCACAACAGGTTACCATCGGGAAATTGCCTTTCTTTAGTAACATTTATTCAGCAATTTGTTGCATCTGCTACATTATTGAGAGTTAAGTCAGTTACAACATTACCTGCTCAATTTTGGGACATAGCGTTGAATCCAGTCAAGCTGAAAATGCCTTTTCCCTCAACTGTACGATTGCTGAGTGAAATGAGTTTGGGCTCCCTACGCAGTTCCTTGTGGGCGACGGTCCAAAGCACAAAACTACCCATAATTCAACACTAAATTGGCAGTCTCACTCGAAGATAGGAATTGGAGGTAACCTCGTGATACGGATTGGTAATTGGTGGGGAGGTAGGAGACAAAGAGTGGGGATAAAGGGAATGTTCTCTGATTGGAGGGATGTAACCAGTGGTGGTCCCCAGGGATCTGTACTTGCCTCAGCTTTTCACCACATATATCAATGACTTGGATAAAGGAAGAGAGAGTTGTAGAACCAAGTTTGCAGATGATACTAAGTTAGGAGGCACAGTAAAGTGTGTAGATGGGAGCAGGAAGTTACAAAGAAACAGACAGACCAAGTGCGTGGGCAAAACTGTGGTGGATGGAGTTCAATGAGAAGTGTGAGATCACCCACTTTGGAACCGAGAAAGACAAATCAGAATATTTTCTTAATAACGAAAGATTACGAATTGTGGAGGAGCAAAGGACAGAGGTACAAAAGTGCTAATGGGATGTCAGCCTTTATCTGGGGCTGAAATACAATGGGGAGGAAGTGATGCTTCAGTACAGAGCCTTGGTCAGACCCCATCTGGTGGACTGCACTCAGTTTTGGGCACCGCACCTCAGGAAAGATATTGGCCTTGGACGGGGTGCAGCGGAGATTCACCAGAATGATTCTGGGTACTTAAAGGGTTAAATTATGATGACGGGTTGCATAAACTTGGCTTGTAATCCCATGAGTTTCTATGGTTGAGGTGTAATCTAATTGAGAGGTTTAAAATAAGAGAGGGGTTCTATAAGAGAGTTACTATTTCCTCCAGTGGGGGAATCCAGGACAAGGGGGTATAATCTTAAAATTAGCATGAGGTCACTCAGGAAGCACTTTTCCACACAAAGGGTAGTGGAAATCTGGAACTCTCTCCCCAAAAAGGCTGTGGATGCTGGGAGACAACTGAAATTGTCAAGACTGAGCTTGATAGATTTTTGTGAGGTAATGCTATCAAGGGATGTGGATTAAAGGTGGGAAAATAGGTTTGATACAGATCAACCATGATCGAATTGAATGGCAGAACAGGCTCACGGGGGTGAATGGCCTCCTCCTGTTCTTATGTTCCAGAACAGTCATACTGATGCAAGTAGATTTATACTCAACAGATTGTTTGGATAGAATAACAGCAGCTTTACCTTGCAGAAATGCCACTGTCTGACCTGGAAATGCCTGGAGTGGAAAAACATTCCACTGATCTTGAAGGAGGGACACAACATCCCAAAAAAATCTATAAATGATAAGAATTCTTGTCATTTTTTTGGAAATGAAGATGACGTAATTTAAAAAAGACACTGGGTACCAATGAATTTATGAGAATCCAATTGGAAACGTTTGAAGGTGATGGGCTACAAGTTCTGAATAATAATAGCTGAAGCAGCCTGGATAATAACGTGACATCCTCACCCCTCCAGTCAGGCTTAAGAATTCCTCCCCAAATTCATCAGAACTTGGTCTTACACGAGAAAAAGAATATTAAATTAGTCACATTTCCCTCCCCACCCCACTTGATTTGACGGTAAGACTCACTATTTAACAAATGAAACTTCAAGATTATCAGATTTCATTACAATACAAACACGTGATGGGCAGGGGAAGTCTTTGTGATCAGTCCGAAGAGAATATTCGGCAATGCTTCCTGTCCAGCTCATAGATCACGCAAGCCTCCACTTTACCTGACATCACAAGTAAATAAGAACTCAAGATGTAACAAACAAAACAAATACTATAAAAATCACTTCTCACTGATGAGAACCCGAGTGCCTCCTTTAGAGACCCACTGCTTGGCATTCACCGTGCAAACAGGAAATACTGCAACAAACAGCAGAGGCAATCCTATCAGGTGAGGGGGGGAACATTATTCTTTCTGCTAACAAGCTTCTGGTTATTTGTCTGGAGTATTCTGTACTCATTACATTTCACATTAGGGACCATGTATTTTCCTCAATGTTTTCTGCTAGCAGTGTAATGGCTCTGTGGAAATGCCACAAATACCAGGCCACAAGTCTGCAGCTATGAATCCCAAGATGGCAATTTCCCCTGTCCCTTGCCTCATGCCACACAACTTCCCTGGCACAACAAAGTAGGAACTTAGTGCTAAAAAGATAAATCATAGAATCTGAATTAAATGACTGAATTAAGAGTAGATTGTACATTTGGGGGGGGAAAGAGAGAAAGAGTCTGGGTGACCCGCCCTCTGACTTTCTCCCTCCCCACATGTGGCCAAATCTCTGACTGCCACACACCTCCCAACAACGGCACAGTTGGGATCAATAACTTGGGGTCTGGAGAATCACGTGCTAGCCCACACCGAGTTACAACAACTGGCATTTATATAGTCCCGTTGACACAGAACAAAAGGACACTGAGCTAAAGGAGGAGGTATTAGGAGGGGCTACCAAACTCCTGGAGTAAAAGAGGGACTTGGAGTTGGAGAGACAAAGGGAGGGAACACCAAAGTGTGGGGCCTAGGTGCCTGAAAGCATGCAAGCCAATGGTGTGACAAAGCGTGGGTAATTAAGAGGATAGAGTCAGAGACATGGAGAGTTCAGCAGTGGGATCATAGGGCTGGACTAAATTGGGATCACTTGGGATAGTAATCATAGAATCATAGAAATTTACAGCACAGGAGGCCGCCATTTGGCCAATCTTGTCCATGCCAGCCGACAAAGAGCTATCCACCCTATACCACTTTCCAGCACTTGGTCTGCAGCCCTGTAGGTTACGGCACTTCAAGTGCATATCCAAGTGCTTTTTAAATGTGATGAGGGTTTCTGCCTCTACCACCAGTGCAGTGAGTTCCAGACCCCCACCACTCTCTGGGTGAAAACATTTCTCCTCAAATCACCTCTAAACCTCCGACCAATTCCTTTAAATCTATGCCCTCTGGTTATTGAGCCTTCTGCCAAGGGAAATAGGTCCTTTCTATCCACTCTCTTTAGGCCCCTCATACTTTTATACACCTCAATTAGGTCTCCCCTCAGCCTCCTCTGTTCCAAAGAAAACAACCCCAGCCTATCCAATCTTTCCTCATAGCTAAAATTCCACAGCCCAGGCAACATCCTCATAAATCTCCTCTGCAACCCCCTCTAGTGCAATCACATCCTTCCTGTAATGTGGTGACCAGAACTGCACGCAGTATTCTAGCTGCGGCCTAACTAGTGTTTTATACAGTTCAAGCATAACCTCCCTGCTCTTATATTCTATGCCTTAGCTAATAAAGGCAAGAATCCTGTATGCCTTCTTAACAACCTTATCTACCTGTCCTGCTACCTTCAGGGATCTGTGAACATGCACTCCAAGGTCCCTCTGATCCTCTGCACTTCAGTGTCCTACTACCATTTATAGTGCATTCCCTTGCCTTGTTAGCCCTCCCCAAATGCATTACCTCACACTTCTCCAGATTTAATTCCATTTGCCACGGTTCTACCCACCTGACCAGTCCACTGATATCTTCCTGCAGTCTGCAGCTTTCTTCTTCATTATCAACCACATGGCCAATTTTTGTATCATCTGCAAACTTCTTAATCATACTTCCTACATTCAAGTCCAAATCATTGATATACACCACAAAAAGCAAAGGACCCAGTCTATCCCTTTCTCCCTTTTTAAACAAGGGTACCACATTAGCAGTCCTCCAGTACCACACCTGTAGCCAGAGAGGATTGGAAAATGATGGTCAGAGCCTCTGTTATTTCCTCTCTTACTTCTCTTAACAGTCTGGGATAGATTTAGCCCCTTAATACTTCCTCTTTCACTATGTTTATTTCATCTAATATTTCACACTCCTCCTCCCTGATTGCAATGTCTGCATCGTCCCTCTCTTTTGTGAAAACAGACGCAAAGTATAAACAGACGCAAAGTATTCATTAAGAACCATACCCATTTCTTCCGCTTCCACACACAGGTTACCTTTATGGTCCCTAATAGGACCTACTCTTACTTTAGTTATCCTCTTACTCTTAATGTATTTATAAAACATCTTTGGGTTTTCCTTGATTTTACTTGCTAATATTTTTTCATGCCCTTTCTTTGCTTTCCTAATTTCCTTTTTAATTTCACCCCTGCACTTTCTATACTCCTCTAGGCTTTCTGCAGTATTGAGTCCTCTGTCATAAGCTTCCCTTTTTTTCTTTATCCTACCCTGTAAGCCCCTTGTCATCCAGGGAGCTCTAGATTTGTTAGTCCCACCCTTTTTCTTTAAGGGAACGTACTTGCTCTGAACCCTCACTATCTCTTCCTTGAATGCCTCCCACTGCTCTGACACTGATTTACCTTCAAGTTTCTGTCTCCAGTGCACTTTGGCTAAATCACCTCTCAGCTTAGTAAAATTAGCTTTTCCCCAATTGAGAACTTTTATTCCTGGTCTGTCCTTGTCCATAACTACCCTAAATCTAACTGAATTATGATCACTACCACCAATATGCTCTCCCTCTGATACCCTTTCCACCTGCCCAGCTTTATTCCCTAAAACTATGTCCCGAACTGCCCCCTCTCTTGTTGGGCTTGTTACGTACTGGCTAAAAAAGTTCTCCTGAATGCATTTTAAGAACACCCTCAGGTAGCTGACAGATCCTTTATTTTAACTCCATCCCGTCCTCTATTTCAATCTGATACAGAGATTTTAGCACAACTGTTCACGGAGCTAAGATTTCTTTCTTGAATCCCTTTTCATGATTTGTATTCTCTGTAGCAGAATGTTTCTCATGTGCGGTTCATGTTTTCTATTTCTAGCTCCCTCTCTTCAGTCAGGGACAGGTCCCCTTCACTTTTCTGTTTTTTTTTCTCCATCTACAGCTTGAAAAAGGAAAAGATTCAAACCAATTTTCCCCACAATAAACAATTCCCTTTCTTTCAGATTGTATTTATTTCTCTTAAATATCGTGCTTTTCCTTCTCTCTCAAACAGTTTCAGTTTGAGCAGAGGCTTTTCAGCATTGTGTCAGTGCCAGCTCCACAGTGGAGCTATCTCTCTCATCCTTTTTGTTGCTCTTTCTCCAAATTCCTCTTCAAGAATGTATCCACTTCCCTCTGGAATGGGATTCAGTAGCCACTTACAGCAATGCATTCTATATTCTAAAAACCCACTGCATCAAAAATGTCTTTTAATCCCCTCCTTTATGCTACATTTACATAGATCTACACAGAAATTACAACATGGAAATGGTATTTGGCCCAACCAGTCTGTGTTGGCATTTATCCATCACACAAGTCCGAATCCCCTGTGCCCACTCATCTAACCTATTCTTCAATGTTACTATGGTCTCTGCTTCAGTCACTAATCTGGTAGTGTATCCCACAGACTCTCAACCCTGTGTGAAAAGGTTTCTGTGTGAAAATGTTTACCCTGCTCTCTGTCCTAAATCTCTTAACATTTAATCTTGCATCTTAGTCTCCTCATTCCAGACCCCTTCATTACTGCAAACAGTTTGTTTCTATGTCCCATTCCTTTATAATTTTAAACACCTCTATCAAATTCCCCTGTAATCTCTGTTCCAACGCAAACAGCCCCAATGTTGCAAGCCTTTCTTCCTATTTGTATTTCCTTATACCAGACAGCATCTCGTGAATCCCTGAAATGAGCTTCCGACCACATAACCACGCCATCACTAAGACTGCCTATTAACACCTCCAGAACATCGCCTGATTCCACCCCTGCCTCAGTTCATCTGCTGCTGAAACCCTCATCCATATCTTTGTTACCTCTAGACTTGACTATTCCAACGCACTCCTGGCCGGCCTCCCACGTTCTACCCTACTTAAACTTGAGGTGAGCCAAAACTCTTGCTGCTGTGTCCTAACTCGAGCCAAGCCCCACACTCACCCATCACCCCTGTGCTCGCTGACCTACATTGGCTCCCAGTTAAGTTTTAAAATTCTCATTCTTGTTTTCAAATCCCTCCTTATCTCTGTAATCTCCTCCAGCCCTCCAACCGTCCAAGATATCTGCACTCCTCCAATTCTGGCCTCTTAAGCATCCCAGAGTTTAATTGCTCAACCATTGGCGGCCGTGCCTTCAGCTGCCAAGGCCCTAAGCTCTGGTATTCCCTCCCTAAACCTCTCCGCCTCTACCTCTCCTTCCTCCTTTAACACACTCCTTAAAAACTACCTCTTAACCATGCGTCTGCCCCAATATCTCATGTGGCTTGATGTCAAATTTTGTTTTATAACGCTCCTGTGCAGCACCGTGGGACATTTTATACTTATATAGCACCTTTAAAGTAATAAGTGCTGTTATTAAATCTTTGCTGTACCCTTTATTGCCTCAACATCCTTCAGATAGCGTGGAGCCCAAAACTGCATACAGAACTCCACCTAAGGTTTTACAGAGATGCAACATTACATCTCCACTACTGTATTCTATACCTCATCATGAAACCCAATATACCATTTTCTTTAAATGACCTTATCCACTTGAGGTGTTGCTTTTAGTCTTGTGAACCTGAACCCCCAAATCCCACTGCTCTTCCACATCACCCAACCACCGCCCCCACCCCGGTCATTTATTTTTTACAAAAATGAACCATCGTACATTTACTGACATTAAATTCAATCTGCCACTTTTTTGCCCATTCCATCATCGTATCAGTATCCCCTTACAGCTTGCTTTAGTCCTCAGAATTATTTACTATTTGGTAGTATTTTGATATTGTCTGCAAATCTGGACACCGCTCCCTCTAGCCTTATATCTGAATCATTGATGTACAGTGAACAGGAGCAGTCCCAGAGCAGGAGCAGTCCCAGAGCAGAACCCTGTGAGACACCGCAACCCACTTCCATTTACTCTTAACCTTCTCTGTTCTTGCAAATACGGTCCTAGTTTCCCAAAGACTCTCGTCAGAATCACTCCAGTAAGCTTCCCCATTCGGCCCCCGACACTTCTGTCTCCTCAACTCTTCAGCTAATTTTTCCAAGTGCTCTTTTTAACTTTCTGGAACTCTATTCTCCCCAAAAGGCTGTGGATGCTGGGGGTCAATTGAGATTTTCAAGTTGAGACTTTTGTCAGATAAGGCTGTTAAGGGATATGGAACAAAGGCAGGCAAATGGAGGTGAGATACAGAAAAGCTATGATCGAATTAAATGGCAGAACAGGCTTGAGGGGCTGAATGGCCTCCTCTTCCTATGCTCTATCACTGAAGTTTTAGGAGAATGCTATACACAAATGCAGCTCTGCAGTGCAACCACCTGGCTGTTAGCAACCTGACCCACTGGTAGCACTTTAAGAAGTTAACCCATCACCAGGTGGAAGTCTCAACATAGCACTGCTGCCAGTTCATGACTGGATGGGTGTCTTTACTACGTGATTATTTCTGGTGACACTGCGATGGCCACATCCTGTGTGGTGTGGATCTGACAGCCCCTCTCATGGTACAATGGTGAAAGCCACTGATCCTTTTTTCTCTCCACCATCATGAACTATATGCAAATAAACCCTGTGGATTCATAACATACTAATACCTTAGGCACCCAAAAACTGCACCCATTACATCCACCGTAACTGTTTCCCATGCAATCCTGACTATTTGCAGCATTGCTTTAAATCTCATTTTATATTTCCATCTCGTGTTTCTCATTGAGATACACATTTCACCTCATGCTAATTTCCTTTTACACTTCCAACTCCACCTTCTGATCCAAACAAGATATATGCGCTGATGTTCTGGTTGTTCACCTTAGCTTCCCTGAATTGTCCCACTTGGATCTCCTGTAGCTAAAAACATTCTCAACTTCATCTGACAAAATTCATAAGCGGTCTTTAATCGCTCTGTTGATAGAACTTGACAATTTTTCAAGCTACTAATCAGGGCTCTTAACACACAGCCCTTCCCCTATTTTGAACAATGTCAAACAACTCTAAAATTCACCCAATCTCTTAAACTTTGTCTTCACCTCCATTGTTAATTCTGGAACAGTATCTCCTTTATCATTGCAGGGCTCTTCTGACCAGTCTCTTATTTGCCTCTTACAAAATACCCTGCAATAAATCACAATGTAAGCCAACCCCATCTCATCAGACATTACAAGGCAGCCAAATGCCTCTGAGAATTCTTGACTACATCTCTCCAGTCCAACTGCTGCTTTAACTCGTCTGACCCTTCCAGCCGTGTCAGTAAAGTGATGTTATTCTAGCCGCATGGAAAGTTTCACAACTCACTCCCTTCTATCAGATCTTGGTTCCCATGTTTAGTCACATCTGATTTTTGATAGGCGAGGGGATTGGGGGGGGGGTTGGGCGACTGGGGGGTTGCACAATGTGGGGTGAGGGGGGTGTGATGGGGTTGGGGGCGTGAAGAGGCTGGGTTGAGGTGGGTTACATAGAAACATAGAAGATAGGAGCAGGAGTAGGCCATTCGGCCCCTCGAGCCTGCTCTGCCATTCAATGCTATCATGGCTGATCATCCAAATTCAGTACCCTGTCCCTGCTTTCTCCCCATATCCCTTGATCCCCTTAGCCTTAAGAAATATATCTAACTCCTTCTTGAATATATTTAATGAATTGGACTCAACTGTCTTCTGTGGTAGAGAATTCCACAGGTTCACCACTCTCTGGGTGAAGAAATTCCTCCTGATCTCAGTCCTAAATGGCTTACCCCTTATCCTCAGACTGTGACCTCTGGTTCTGGACTCCCCCGCCATCGGGAACATCCTTCCTGCATCTAGTCTGTCTAGTCCTGTTTGAATTTTATAAGTTTCAATGAGATACCCTCTCATTCTTCTAAACTCTAGCGAATACAAGCCCAATCAACCCAATCTCTCCTCATACGTCATTCCTGCCATCCCAGGTATCAGTCTGGTGAATCTTCGCTGCACTCCCTCCATGGCAAGAACATTCTTCCTCAGATAAGGCGACCAAAACTGCACACAATACTCAAGGTGTGGTCTCGCCAAGGCCCTGTACAACTGCAGCAAGACATCCTTGCTCCTGTACTCGAATCCTCTCGCTATGAAGGCCAACATACCATTTGCCTTCTTAACCGCCTGCTGCACCTGCATGCTTACCTTCAGCGACTGGTGCACAAGGACACCCAGGTCTCGTTGCACTTCCC
>JASTWF010000218.1:350215-396135 GCA_030390025.1 Squalus acanthias
CACCAGCATTGAATGGCCTCCTCCTGTGCTGTAATTTCTATAATTCTGTGACAATTCTTTTATTGAGTCTGCGCTCAGTGAGTGGTTTATAAATATTGAGGTTGAGCTGAGTTCTGCACAATATGCCCTATCAGAAGTACCCACGTGAGCACACTGCCCTTTGTGTGATCTCTCATTTTGCTTCAGGTTTGTCTACACTACCCCATTTTGATGTCTGAATTCCAAATACAGATCGGCTCCCAGTTCAGAGTTGCCACGTTCACATGGAACCCGAGTCCAAGGGGATTTGGCCTGTTCAAAGTGGCATCAACTGACAGCCTGACCGCACCTTGTGCCGTGCAGGGGGATTCTGGCTATGGTTTCAGCACGTTATAGGATTATTACTAGTTACAACTAAGATATCGGGGCATTACACCAAATACTACCAGTTATGTATAAACTATCAGTGAGTTATTGTATTACTGTTGGTTATGAGGAGAACCACAATTACTGTTAGTTATCAGTGCAAATTCAGTGAGTTACCAGTAGTTACTGAAGAATCAAAGCTCCTCTCACCTCTGGTTTTCCCTCTGCGAATCGCTTCCCCACCCTCGGTTTCCCCTCTTCCCCTGCTCACGGGTGGCCTCCTGGTTCTTGGAACTTGTCGCTCAAGAGTTACTGGACCGAAACCACAAGCAAAAATACTCACCTACAGGGGACCCAACCATTACAAGGTAAATGCAATAAAATTTGTAGAAGTCATGTGACAGACGTCATGTGGTCAAACATCCAGGAATGCCTCCAGAGTTGGCAACCCTAATATACATATACACACACACAATGTAGCTGGAAGCATGTTGTCTTTGTGATGGAGAGGATATAGGGTCGGAAACTCAGCTCAGGGTCAAATTGAACTTGCAACAAATTCAAAATAAATATATTCCTATAAAGTGAAAAGGGGCTGCATCAAAAATTGCAGTTGTGTGAATTGAAAGTAAATTAAACAAACTTAAAAGGGAACTATATAATAAAACAAGGGCTAACAATACTAAAGAAAATCATAAAGAATATATAAAGTGTGGTTGGGAGATGAGAAGAGGTAAAAGGGATTATGGAAACAGCAGCAAATAATATAAAAGGAAATGGTAAGGGTTTTATAATCATATAATATATAATCGACGGGCCAAATGGCCGCCTTCCTTGCTGTAACTATTCTATGATTCTATATTAAAAATAAAATAATTAAAGAGAGGGTATGACCATTCAGAGATGAAGGAAGGAATCTAGTATGGATGATGAGGGTATGGTGGAAATATTAAATATTTTGTATCAGTTTTTACAGATGATGGTAACAGAAATAATTTAATTGCTCTGGAAAAGAATGTGGGAAAATTGTTGGATTCAAGTGTAGAAAAGGAATTGGTTCTGAAAAAAAAAACTTAAGTTAGTGAGTCACTGCCTCCCCTCCACAGCACAGTCCTCTCCTGATTCCATCCCCTACATAATCATTACATCTTCTCCAATGGCTTCTCCTCCCATCCCTGCAAGGTCACCTTTGGCAAACCCCAATGCTCCATCCTTGGCATCCTCCTATCCCTTGCATTGGCCCTCAGTGAGGTCAAAGATATACATTTGTGACACCCACCTCCACCTCTAACTGCAATGAATCTGGGATATTCTGTAAATCATTATTGAAGCCATTCTTTTCAGCTCTGGTCAGAAACCTCACACCTCAAGACAATTCCACCTTCCTTCCCAAATATTTGCTCAGACGCAACACCATTGGTATGCATCAGTTTTTGTTCAGTCCTGAGCTGGACTTCAAACCCCACATCCAGTTATCACCAAGACTGGCTAACTTCCACCTCCCACTGCCACAAACCTTATTCCACACCTTCATCACCTCAAGGCTCATTTTCTCCAATAATTCCTTGACAGGCTCTTCTCCTGTGCTCTACCTGAACTCCACTCTGCAGCCCCCATTCAATCCCAAATACCCATCATCCCTGGTTTCACTCTGGGCTCCAGTATATCAGGCTACATTTTCAGCCCAGCTTCTGAGGTACAGCCGGAAACCAGCTCCTCTGCATCCTCGCCTTCCTCCCTTTCTCAGCCATCTAAATGTGCCTGGTCACAGCCACGTGAAAATTAGATTGTCTTTGGAAGGATTGAAAGACTCCATTTGCTTTGCCACACTGACTACAGTACTCCAGTTAATATTGAGTTTGTTTTCACTGGGTACATGTAACATTAAAGTTGAAACATGGAAACGGTGGGACACATTCGCACCTCACAACCTGTCAATCAAAGTTCACTGTGTGAGAGGAAGATCCCACCCAAACATTTTCTCACTAGAACTTTGTCTTTGATGGTCTAAAGTCTGCTACATATTTTAAAAATAGCCTACTGGTCCAATACCCTAAGCTCCCACCTTCAGGGTCCAAGGCTCAAACAAAAGCCCAGCAGTAAAACTGTTTAAACGTGCTGTTCACAGGCTGAGATTTGGGTGGGCCTGGTGGTAATTAGATGGTGCGTGGCCTACATGTGGCTACACACACCCCATTGAAAGATGATATAAAAACAGAAAATGCTGGAAATACTCAGGTCAGGTAGCATCTGTGGAGAGAGAAAGAGTTAACGTTTCAGGTCGATGACCATTTGTCAGAACTTCGCCAGTTCTGACGACGGGTCATCGACCTGAAATGTTAACTCTCTTTCTCTCTCCACAGATGCTGCCTGACCTGCTGAGTATTTCCAGCATTTTCTGTTTTTATTTCAGATTTCCAGCATCCACAGTATTTTGCTTTTACATTGAAAGATGATGCTCAGCACGGCAAATACAAAAGCAACACGAGGAGGGGAGTGAATGCTTCAGCTCTTTAAAATTGCCTGGCCTGGCGGAATGGCCAAGGCTATTCCTTTCTGATGAAAGGTCATCGACCTGAAACATTAACTCGGTTTCTCTCTTCACAGATGCTGCCTGACCGGCTGAGTATTTCCTGTGTTTATTTAAGACTATTCCCTGATTGATTTAAATTCACCAATCAGGGAGTAGCTATTTGCAATCCTGCAGCTGAGGAACTTCAAATATTTCAAAAGCGATGAAGTCAACTTTGCACAAAGAACGGGGTGCTTCGGAGGCTGCATCATAGAAGCTCATGGGTCATGTCTTGGACATCTGTCTCAAACCCAGATGTACAACTCTATCCCTCGAGTAGATTGGTTGGGATGCAAAACTCCATTTCTGGAGATGCCTGTAGTGAGGAGTTGTTTTCTTGTCCTAGCTTAATTAACCTTGCACCCAAGTTATTCCCATATAGAGATACAGTTACTTCCTAGCTATTTGTTCTCAGACTTGGGAGGTTGATTTTTGTTCCTATGCTAACTGGCACTAGGCAGGAAAGGGGTACCCAAAATGCCTTGGAGGGCTGCAGCTATGAAGACCTGGAAAATTGGGTCTTCTTCATCAGAACACAGATTAGATGGCAATATAATAGAAGTGTTTAAAATTTTGAAAGGCTGGGGCAGGGTAGATAGAAGTAGATTGTATACAGTAGTTGAAGGAACTACAAGAAATGGCCATAGATACAAGATTACATGCAAGAGATTTGGAACAAGAGGGCAGGAGAAATATTTACAGCGAGTTGTGAGTCTGTGGAATTCACTTCCATGGTTAGTGGTTGATGCACAAACTATCAACATTCAAGGTTAGACTGGATAGGTGGATGAAGGAAAAGAGCTCGAAGGGAAAAAGGTAGGTAAATGTGAATAGGACTATTTGCTCATATGAAGGGTAAATGCCACCATTAACGAATTGGACCGAATGGCCTGCTTCCATGTTCTAACTTGTACGTATAAATGAGGGAAGCTGTACTTTCCCCAGTTTGCCGATAGAATTCTGGACGGCTGTTAGGCCCGGCATCCAATATTCAAAAGGCTGGTGGAGAGGGTCATTGAGGAAACATCATTAAGGAGACTATGCTAGCATTTTCGGGCCATGCACACCTTCAGTTTGGCGCAGAAGTCACCTCCCATATGTAAATGACTAAGGAAACAGAAATGCAGCCAAGGTCAGGGGTCATCTTTGGGCCAGTAGGAACCCAACTCTGTCAAAGATCCATCTTACCAAAAATTTCAGGCCAACTAAAATATTCATCCTCACCTTGAAATTCTTCCATGGCCTCATTCTACCTCTCCAAACCTGTCCAGCCCTAGAACGCAGTATGCACCCTTCACTTGGGGACACTGCAGTTCACCCACTTTCTTCACTCAACTATTATTTAGAGCCTACACCCACAGTACCCCGCTCTTTAGAATTCTTTCCCTAAACTTGACTTATAAAAAGGGTGACCCTTGAACTATGGTTTGGGGACTTACATCCCGATTATCCAGGGAGTCCCCCAACAGCTGGATCATGCCAGCAGCCCGACTGCTGAAAGATGTTGGTCAGGTTACGCCATGTAACTGTAAACTTTAGGGGACTCGCACACTGCTTAATACTTGCAGCAGGGTTACCGACCAAAGATAATGTCCCGGGTCGATTGTGAATGTTGATTAAATATCATTATGAACATTAATAGATTTGTGTTCATTTCTGGGTCCAAACTAGGTGCATCTGGGAGCTGGACTCTCAGGATCCAGTATTATAAATGTAACCATTTCATACCCTTGGTGTATTGGTGTTTATGTACAGAGGGCATGGACTCCCTTTACATCACAAGACATAAGTATATTCCTTTTACATCATGACATGAAAAATATTCTACAAATGCAATTAACTGTTAACCAGAAAGGCTCCGTCCACAGGTACATACACTATAACTGGCTCCAATCAAACTGGGCCAGAGCTCCTGCTCCTCACCATCCCGCAGTGCTAGTAGAAAAGGTACGTACAGACATCAGGTGCCTTGGTTGTGAAGTCCCACTCAGTTAAATATCCAACCAGCATACAATTGTTTGGCTCTCCCACAGTTAGCCACATGGATAGGAGAGAATGGAGAGCAGGCAGCACCGACAGGTGGAATCCTATTCCTGCAGGAGTCGGTCCCGACAGCAGCGAGGAGACGTCCGCAAGAGTCGGTCCAGTCAGCAGTGCAGAGACATCCGCAGGAGCCGGTTCGGTCAGCAGCGCGGAGGAGAAAAGTGCCAAAGTATCACTGTGGCAACAAAACTAAAAGAATAGATTCAGGCTATGATGCTTGGAAAACGTGGAGTTGTGTTGGGCGAGACCCTTCTCTTTTCAAGGTGTTTTTCTCTCTGCTCCTGAACACCTGTATTTGCAACAACTTGATCCCAGTAACAACTGGCAGATCAAGTAAAGGTTCACTGCATGCTCTGTGCCAAGATGACAGATTTCAATTGGGCAGAGATGGGGACAATATAATTGGCCTCAGATCCTCTGTAATTACTAGAAGGCAGCCTGGTGAAGACTGACCCACTGATTTGCAAAAGTATCTGACCTTCACGTGGCAGCTTCCCCAGATAGTGGAGACAAGGAACTCCGAGGCATGATGTCAGGTGCTGCACCAAAAAGTTTTATAAGGAATCAAAATGTGAGAATTTTGAAATGAAGTATGTTTGTATACCCAACATGATATGCCTAAATAGTATTCTAGTATTTGGACTTATAGGCCTGTAGAAGTGCTCAGCGGACTTAATTCTCAAAATATTTTCATTTTAGCTTCAATCATATCTGCATTTACCCCCCTAGCAAAATACAAGCCCTTTTCTTATCTACCTGTGTTTCTGCGATCTCATTCGAACATGGAACACACCTATGCCCAGCACCCTGAGGCAGTGCCACCCCGTGTCTGCCCCAGCACCCAGTGGGGCAGTGCCACTCCATGTCTGCCCCAGCACCCAGTGGGGCAGTGCCAACTCAAGTTATTGCTCTAACCAAAGGATGTATCAACTTTGAACTTCTATCCGTCCATCTTTCATTCATATGATAATGAACATCATTATTTCATACCAACAGCCTGAATACTCCTGTAAATACACAGCACTGATGGTTAAAGTGGTAGATCCCAGGTTCATGCAGAATGAGCTCTCAGCTGGGGGCAAAATGAGCTCTCAGCTGGGGACAGCAGTAAGAATGCAACAACTGTTCTGAGCTAGGAAGGAGGGAAAAACAGAGTCATGGTTAAGGCTCCTGATCACCATTCTGCTAGAGTTCATGCGTGGGGACAAAATAGATTCGGGTGTGGTCCACAGTTGGAGAGACTCACTAACTAGGCTCAAAAATAAACACCAGCCACTTGGGTAAGGTATTGGAAAACAAATACGTGGAACTTTTTTTTAAAATTTATTTGTTCCTGGGATGTGGCCGTCGCTGGCAAGGCCAGCATTTAGTGCTCATTCCTAATTGTCCTTTAGAAGATGGTGGTGAGTTGCCTTCTTGAACCGCTGCAGTCCGCGTGGTGAAGGTACTCCCACAGTGCTGTTAGGAAGGGAGTTCCAGGATTTTGACCCGGCAGCTATGAAGGAACGCCGATATACTTCCAAGTCAGGTTGGTGTGTGATTTGGAGGGGTACTTGAGGTGGTGGTGTTCCCATGCGCCTGCTGCCCTTGTCCTCCTAGGTGGAAGAGGTCGTGGGTTTGGGAGGTGCTGCCGAAGAAGCCTTGGTGAGTTGCTGCAGTGCATCTTGTAGATGGTACACACTGCAGTCACGGTGCACCGGTGGTGGAGGGAGTGAATGTTTAAGGTGGTGGATGGGGTGCCAATCAATGTCCTGGATGGTGTCGAGCTTCTTGAGTGTTGTTGGAGCTGCACTCATCCAGGCAAGTGGAGAGTATTCCATCACACTCCTTACTTGTGCCTTGTAGATGGTGGAAAGGCTTTGGGGAGTCAGGAGGTGAGACACTCGCCGCAGAATACCCAACCTCTGACCTGGATTTTTTTCTTTTACAAAAAAGCATGTCTTCACCGTGTGTCCTGTGCTCAATTCACCTGTTGTTCCTGCAACAGCAGCTCGAGGGGGTCAACTATCAGAGACAGTTTCTAGTTTTCTTCATCTGAAAGTTTTAACACAAGTTACATTGAATCAGCAAGTAGAATGGGTGCTGTCCACATTCCTTGTTTCATATAGTGTAGGACCTCATCAGATAATTATAGACTTGCTACAGGTTTCTCAGCTCTGTAAATTCCATTTCTGTGCACTGCCACTGTTCAGGCACATGGTCCCAAATTAAAAATCAAGGATAATATACTTTGATTAGATAATAATCAGATTAGAGAGCCAGTTTGGATGTAGGCAAGCTAATTGTTCCAAAAAGGATAAAATACCTGGATTACAAACAGCAATTGAAGCCTTGCTCTACCAGCCGGTTATTCTACAGTAACATAAGAACACAAGAAGTAGGAGCAGGAGTAGGCCATATGGCCCCTCGGGCCTGCTCCGCATTCAATAGGATCATGGCTGATCCGAACCTAGACTCACGTCCACTTCCCTGCCCGCTCCCCATAACCCTTAATTCCCTTATCAGCTAGGAAACTGTCTATCTCCATTTTAAATTTATTTAATGTCGCAGCTTCCACAGCTCTCTGAGGTAGCAAATTCCATAGATTTACCACCCTCTGAGTGAAGAAGTTTCTCATCTCAGTTTTGAAACAGCAGCCCCTTATTCTAAGATTATGCCCCCTAGTTCTAGTCTCACCCATCAGTGGAAACATCCTCCCCGCCTCCACCCGATCATGCCCCCTCACAATCTTATATGTTTCGATAAGATCGCCTCTCATTCTTCTGAATTCCAATGAGTAGAGGCCCAACCTACTCAACCTTTCCTCATAAGTCAACCCCCTCATCTCCAGAATCAACCGAGTGAACCTTCTCTGAACTGCCTCGAGAGCAAGTATATCTTTTCTTAAATATGGAAACCAAAACTGTATGCAGTATTCCAGGTGTGGCCTCACCAATACCTTGTATAACTGAAGCAAGACTTCCCTGCTTTTATACTCCATCCCCCTTGCAATAAAAGCCAAGATTCCATTGGCCTTCCTGATCACCTGCTGTACCTGCATACTAACCTTCTGTGTTTCATGCACCAGGACCCCCAGATCCCTTTGTACTGTAGCACTTTGCAGTTTCTTTCCATTTAGATAATAACTTGCTCTTTGATTTTTTCTGCCAAAGTGCATAACCTCACACTTTCCAACATTATATTCCATCTGCCAAATTTCCACCCACTCACTTAGCCTGTCTATGTCCTTTTGCAGGTTTTTTATGTCCTCCTCACTCACTGCTTTTCCTCCCATCTTTGTATGGTCAGCAAACTTGGATACGTTGCACTTGGTCCCCTCCTCCAAATCGTTAATATAGATTGTAACGAGTTGGGGTCCCAGCACTGACCCTTGCGGAACACCACTAGTTACTGATTGCCAACCCGAGAATGAACCATTTATCCCAACTCTCTAACAGAAAACAGATAGCCAATCTTCCACCCATGCCAGTATATTACCCCCAATCCCGTGATTTTTTATCTTGTGCAGTAATCTTTTGTGTGGCACCTTATCAAATGCCTTTTGGAAGTCCAAATACACCACATCCACTGGTTCCCCTTTATCCACCCTGTTTGTTACATCCTCAAAGAATTCGAGCAAATTTGTCAAGCATGATTTCCCCTTCATAAAACCATGCTGACTCTGTCCGATTAAATTATGCTTATCCAAATGTCCTGTTACTGCTTTCTTAATAATGGACTCCAACATTTTACCAACCACAGATGTTAGGCTAACTGGTCTATAGTTTCCAGCCTTTTGTCTACCTCCCTTTTTAAATAAGGGCGTTACATTAGCAGTTTTCCAATCTGCTGGGACCTTTCCCGAATCCAGGGAGTTTTGGAAAATTACCACCAATGCATCCGCAATCCCAACCGCTGCTTCGCTCAAGACCCTAGGATGTAAGCCATCAGGTCCAGGGGATTTATCCGCCTTAAGTCCCATTATCTTACCGAGTACCATCTCCTTAGTGATTTTAATCGTGTTTAGCTCCTCCCCCCCATAGCCCCCCGTTTGTCCAGTGTTGGGATATTTTTAGTATCCTCTACTGTAAAGACTGGTACAAAATATTTGTTCAGCGTATTTGCCATCTCCGTGTTCCCCACTACTAATTTCCCGGTCTTGTCCTCTAAGGGACTAATATTCACTTTAGCCACCCTTTTTCTTTTTATATAACTGTAGAAACTCTTGCTATCTGTTTTTATATTTTTTGCTAGTTTACTTTCATAATCTATCTTCCCCTTCTTAATTAATCTTTTAGTTATTCTTTGCTGGCTTTTAAATGCTTCCCAATCTTTTATCCTCCCACTAGATTTGGCTACTTTATATGCCCTTGTTTTCAGACGGATACTATCCTTTATTACTTTACTTAGCCATGGATGTCTGTCTTTTCTTTTACGCCCCTTTTTCCTCAGTGGAATATATTTTTCTTGAAAGTTGTAACAGCGCCATCTAAAGGATCTTTTAAAGAACAAGTAAAATGGCACCACAGTAACTGCCCTGTTAAATCCCGTCAGCACCATGCCAATACAATCTGATAACTCACCTAGACTGGGAACTATTTCTCTTCAATACTACGAGTATTAGATGTTTTGTTCCTACTTTCTCTTGAAAGCACTGATTCTTGCTAGGATACAATTTCATGAGCTCAGACACTGGTGAAGGCAGGCATTTTGACTTTAGGGACATCGCTGCTGAGCCAGATTCTGACCTTACACAATGTCCATACACAAGTATTTTCTACCAGGAGTCGTGGAATAATCAGGAGCAGGAAACCTCTCGAACCCAGTGCCCCTACTGCAACTAAGCCAAGATTAGCTCACTCAGCCTGTGGATCTGAACTCCAGCAAGAGGCAGCACAGGAAATGGGAAAGAAAGAAAATCACTTTTTAAATCCTTAAACCACTCTTAGTTATCCATCCTCTCTACAACTGGACTCCCTCCCTTCAATGCTTCCATCCTTCTCTACACTCCATGACACAGCTGTGAATCAGTGAACAAAATGCAGCTGGTTGCCCAGCTTTTCTCCTCAGCACTTACCTACAATTTAAGGATGACCTGGGAACTCCATTTCCTAAACTGGGGCATCCTGAAGAAAAGAATGTATTTTCAAACAACTGAAATGCAACAGACCAGAAAGGCAGCAGTGTATCAAGGTCAGTAAGCAGCACCAAAGTGGGGAAGGGCTCACCCCCCCCACACACACAATGCCCAAGATCCACACACACACAATGTCAGAGATGGACTGGCATAACACTCCCGGAATGCTGTACCAGAGGGGTGGGGCTTGAAACACACCCATGATAGTGTCGGAGGTGGGGATGAGACATTTCCGGAATGCTGTGTCCGAGGTGGGGAATGGGACATTTCCGGAATGCTGTGTCCGAGGTGGGGAATGGGACATTTCCGGAATGCTGTGCCAGAGGTGGGGGACGGGACATTTCCGGAATGCTGTGTCGGAGGTGGGGAATGGGACATTTCCGGAATGCTGTGTCGGTTGTGGGGAATGGGACATTTCCAGAATGCTGTGTCGGAGGTGGGGAATGGGACATTTCCGGAATGCTGTGTCGGAGGTGGGGAATGGGACATTTCCAGAATGCTGTGCCGGAGGTGGGGATGAGACATTTCCGGAATGCTGTGTCGGAGGTGGGGAATGGGACATTTCCGGAATGCTGTGCCGGAGGTGGGGATGAGACATTTCCGGAATGCTGTGCCGGAGGTGGGGATGAGACATTTCCGGAATGCTGTGTCGGAGGTGGGGAATGGGACATTTCCAGAATGCTGTGCCGGAGGTGGGGATGAGACATTTCCGGAATGCTGTGTCGGAGGTGGGGAATGGGACATTTCCGGAATGCTGTGCCGGAGGTGGGGATGAGACATTTCCGGAATGCTGTGTCGGAGGTGGGGAATGGGACATTTCCGGAATGCTGTGCCGGAGGTGGGGATGAGACATTTCCGGAATGCTGTGTCGGAGGTGGGGAATGGGACATTTCCGGAATGCGGTGTCGGAGGTGGGGAATGGGACATTTCCGGAATGCTGTGTCCGAGGTGGGGAATGGGACATTTCCAGAATGCTGTGTCGGCGGTGGGGATGGGACATTTCCGGAATGCTGTGCCGGCGGTGGGGATGGGACATTTCCGGAATGCTGTGCCAGAGGTGGGGATGGGACATTTCCGGAATGCTGTGTCCGAGGTGGGGAAATGGGACATTTCCGGAATGCTGTGTCCGAGGTGGGGAATGGGACATTTCCGGAATGCTGTGTCCGAGGTGGGGAAATGGGACATTTCCGGAATGCTGTGTCCGAGGTGGGGAATGGGACATTTCCGGAATGCTGTGTCCGAGGTGGGGAATGGGACATTTCCAGAATGCTGTGCCGGTTGTGGGGGATGAGACATTTCCGGAATGCTGTGCCGGTTGTGGGGAATGGGACATTTCCGGAATGCTGTGCCGGAGGTGGGGATGAGACATTTCCGGAATGCTGTGTCGGAGGTGGGGAATGGGACATTTCCGGAATGCTGTGCCGGAGGTGGGGATGAGACAGTTCCGGAATGCTGTGTCGGCGGTGGGGAATGGGACATTTCCGGAATGCTGTGCCGGAGGTGGGGATGAGACATTTCCGGAATGCTGTGTCGGAGGTGGGGAATGGGACATTTCCGGAATGCTGTGCCGGAGGTGGGGATGAGACATTTCCGGAATGCTGTGTCGGAGGTGGGGAATGGGACATTTCCGGAATGCTGTGCCGGAGGTGGGGATGAGACAGTTCCGGAATGCTGTGTCGGCGGTGGGGAATGGGACATTTCCGGAATGCTGTGCCGGAGGTGGGGATGAGACATTTCCGGAATGCTGTGTCGGAGGTGGGGAATGGGACATTTCCGGAATGCTGTGCCGGAGGTGGGGATGAGACATTTCCGGAATGCTGTGTCGGAGGTGGGGAATGGGACATTTCCGGAATGCTGTGCCGGAGGTGGGGATGAGACATTTCCGGAATGCTGTGTCGGAGGTGGGGAATGGGACATTTCCGGAATGCTGTGTCCGAGGTGGGGAAATGGGACATTTCCAGAATGCTGTGTCCGAGGTGGGGAAATGGGACATTTCCAGAATGCTGTGTCGGCGGTGGGGAATGGGACATTTCCGGAATGCTGTGCCGGAGGTGGGGATGAGACATTTCCGGAATGCTGTGTCGGAGGTGGGGAATGGGACATTTCCGGAATGCTGTGCCGGAGGTGGGGATGAGACATTTCCGGAATGCTGTGTCGGAGGTGGGGAATGGGACATTTCCGGAATGCTGTGCCGGAGGTGGGGATGAGACAGTTCCGGAATGCTGTGTCGGCGGTGGGGAATGGGACATTTCCGGAATGCTGTGCCGGAGGTGGGGATGAGACATTTCCGGAATGCTGTGTCGGAGGTGGGGAATGGGACATTTCCAGAATGCTGTGCCGGAGGTGGGGATGAGACATTTCCGGAATGCTGTGTCGGAGGTGGGGAATGGGACATTTCCGGAATGCTGTGCCGGAGGTGGGGATGAGACATTTCCGGAATGCTGTGTCGGAGGTGGGGAATGGGACATTTCCGGAATGCTGTGCCGGAGGTGGGGATGAGACATTTCCGGAATGCTGTGTCGGAGGTGGGGAATGGGACATTTCCGGAATGCGGTGTCGGAGGTGGGGAATGGGACATTTCCGGAATGCTGTGTCCGAGGTGGGGAATGGGACATTTCCAGAATGCTGTGTCGGCGGTGGGGATGGGACATTTCCGGAATGCTGTGCCGGCGGTGGGGATGGGACATTTCCGGAATGCTGTGCCAGAGGTGGGGATGGGACATTTCCGGAATGCTGTGTCCGAGGTGGGGAAATGGGACATTTCCGGAATGCTGTGTCCGAGGTGGGGAATGGGACATTTCCGGAATGCTGTGTCCGAGGTGGGGAAATGGGACATTTCCGGAATGCTGTGTCCGAGGTGGGGAATGGGACATTTCCGGAATGCTGTGTCCGAGGTGGGGAATGGGACATTTCCAGAATGCTGTGCCGGTTGTGGGGGATGAGACATTTCCGGAATGCTGTGCCGGTTGTGGGGAATGGGACATTTCCGGAATGCTGTGCCGGAGGTGGGGATGAGACATTTCCGGAATGCTGTGTCGGAGGTGGGGAATGGGACATTTCCGGAATGCTGTGCCGGAGGTGGGGATGAGACAGTTCCGGAATGCTGTGTCGGCGGTGGGGAATGGGACATTTCCGGAATGCTGTGCCGGAGGTGGGGATGAGACATTTCCGGAATGCTGTGTCGGAGGTGGGGAATGGGACATTTCCGGAATGCTGTGCCGGAGGTGGGGATGAGACATTTCCGGAATGCTGTGTCGGAGGTGGGGAATGGGACATTTCCGGAATGCTGTGCCGGAGGTGGGGATGAGACAGTTCCGGAATGCTGTGTCGGCGGTGGGGAATGGGACATTTCCGGAATGCTGTGCCGGAGGTGGGGATGAGACATTTCCGGAATGCTGTGTCGGAGGTGGGGAATGGGACATTTCCGGAATGCTGTGCCGGAGGTGGGGATGAGACATTTCCGGAATGCTGTGTCGGAGGTGGGGAATGGGACATTTCCGGAATGCTGTGCCGGAGGTGGGGATGAGACATTTCCGGAATGCTGTGTCGGAGGTGGGGAATGGGACATTTCCGGAATGCTGTGTCCGAGGTGGGGAAATGGGACATTTCCAGAATGCTGTGTCCGAGGTGGGGAAATGGGACATTTCCAGAATGCTGTGTCGGCGGTGGGGAATGGGACATTTCCGGAATGCTGTGCCGGAGGTGGGGATGAGACATTTCCGGAATGCTGTGTCGGAGGTGGGGAATGGGACATTTCCGGAATGCTGTGCCGGAGGTGGGGATGAGACATTTCCGGAATGCTGTGTCGGAGGTGGGGAATGGGACATTTCCGGAATGCTGTGCCGGAGGTGGGGATGAGACAGTTCCGGAATGCTGTGTCGGCGGTGGGGAATGGGACATTTCCGGAATGCTGTGCCGGAGGTGGGGATGAGACATTTCCGGAATGCTGTGTCGGAGGTGGGGAATGGGACATTTCCGGAATGCTGTGCCGGAGGTGGGGATGAGACATTTCCGGAATGCTGTGTCGGAGGTGGGGAATGGGACATTTCCGGAATGCTGTGCCGGAGGTGGGGATGAGACATTTCCGGAATGCTGTGTCGGAGGTGGGGAATGGGACATTTCCGGAATGCTGTGTCCGAGGTGGGGAAATGGGACATTTCCAGAATGCTGTGTCCGAGGTGGGGAAATGGGACATTTCCAGAATGCTGTGTCCGAGGTGGGGAAATGGGACATTTCCGGAATGCTGTGTCGGCGGTGGGGAATGGGACATTTCCGGAATGCTGTGTCGGCGGTGGGGATGGGACATTTCCGGAATGCTGTGCCGGCGGTGGGGATGGGACATTTCCGGAATGCTGTGCCAGAGGTGGGGATGGGACATTTCCGGAATGCTGTCGGAGGTGGGGAATGGGACATTTCCGGAATGCTGTGTCCGAGGTGGGGAAATGGGACATTTCCGGAATGCTGTGTCCGAGGTGGGGAAATGGGACATTTCCGGAATGCTGTGTCCGAGGTGGGGAAATGGGACATTTCCGGAATGCTGTGTCCGAGGTGGGGAATGGGACATTTCCAGAATGCTGTGCCGGTTGTGGGGAATGGGACATTTCCGGAATGCTGTGCCGGAGGTGGGGATGAGACATTTCCGGAATGCTGTGTCGGAGGTGGGGAATGGGACATTTCCGGAATGCTGTGCCGGAGGTGGGGATGAGACAGTTCCGGAATGCTGTGTCGGCGGTGGGGAATGGGACATTTCCGGAATGCTGTGTCGGCGGTGGGGAATGGGACATTTCCGGAATGCTGTGTCGGCGGTGGGGAATGGGACATTTCCGGAATGCTGTGCCGGAGGTGGGGATGGGACATTTCCGGAATGCTGTGTTGGAGGTGGGGATGGGACATTTCCAGAATGCTGTGCCGGAGATGGGGATGGGACATTTCCGGAATGCTGTGTCGGAGGTGGGGATGGGACATTTCCGGAATGCTGTGTCGGAGGTGGGATTTGATCAATTTGACCTGATAGTTCAATCGTTGCACACCAGCGACATCTGGTGGCAGAATATTTAGCAAAAGCTGCACAGTACTGAGAGAACACCTCAGGCACTGTCTCTCCACTTTCATTCCTGAAAACCCGACTCAGGAGCCCAAAGTGATTAAGAGAAGGTTATTCGTCAGTGCTCAAATTGCCATTATCTACTGACCAAAGGGCAAAGGTGAGATGGAAAAACAAAAAATAATTAAAGTCTGCAGCAGAAAAAAACCAAAAGCAGATCTTTAGAATTCTAAAGTTTTATGATAAACAGATTCCGCCACAAAGTGGCAGAATGTTAATCTAGTCTCCACTCTAAAAACAAGGACGGGCAGGTCGTAACACAGTAAAAACGACCTTTCTGAAACTACAATGTCCTCAGTGTCTAAGGAAAGAGAGTAAACTTTATACAGTGTCATGATCATTACACAATCGAAAAGAACAGAGGGGTTTCAACATAACCATGAACTTCTCAATGTAAAAAGGTCAAAGAAAAGGAATTAAAAAGCGAAACCTTTGACATCGGATCATTTGTCAGCAGTTCAAATACAGCTTATATCGTTTCCCGAAAAGTGAAAAGTCTTCTTTCCGTTTCTTGTGTAGTTTCTCTAGATTCTCAAATTCAAGTTCAAATACTATCAGTAAAACTAGCATCTCCCAAGTGAACGTTGCTAATCATTCACTTCGCCATCTGCTTGTGCCATGTAAGCATCAAGCTCAGCATCAAGGTGACCCTTTGTCTTCGACATGTACGCATCCAGTTGATTGTCCAGCTGCTCTCTGGTCAGTGGGGGACGGGTTGCTCCTCTTCCTCGCCCCCGACCCCTGCCTCGACCTGGGAAGCCACCTCTACCACGACCCACTATTCCTCCACGACCTAGGGCACAATCAAGTGAATCGTCATTTGTTGGATGAGAGTTTATGCTGGTCTTTTGTGAGCCCTACACTCCAGAAAGCCCCAGGCTAAATTCCAGGGTCTGTATCTCAGCTAAGGTTAGCAGGAAGGGGCTACAATTATCATTGGCACCTCTGGGACCAGGAGGAGAATCAGCCAGGACTCTGGCTCCTGATCACTATCCAGAGATTCTGGCTGGAAAGGTACCTGTGCAGATGGCAAACGAGGTCAGGGTAGGCATTGATTCTGCCCTTTTCACCATCCTGTTTGTCATCCTGAAGCTTCTCTCTATCTTCATTATCATCTACTACTTTGCCAAGTTTCGCATCATCTGCAAACTTTATAATGCTGCTCCCTACACCCGAGTCTAGGTCATTTATAAAAATGGTAAAGAGTAATGGACCCAAAACTGACCCTTGGGGAACACCACTGCAAACCACCTATCAGTCTGAAAAACATCCAACACCCTTTGCTTCCTGTCACTGAGCCAATTTTGTATCCATACCGCCACTTTCCCCTTAATTCCATGGGCTTCCATCTTCTTAATAAGCCTCCTGTGTGGCACTTTGTTGAATGCCTTCCAAAAGTCCATATATACACAACATCTACTGCACTACCTTGATCAACCTTCTCTGTTACCTCAAAGAATTCAATCAAGTTCTTCAGACACTATTTATCTTCAACAAATCCATGCTGGCTCTCCTTGATTAACCAATGCCTTTCCAAATGAAAGTTTATTTTGTCCCCGATGATGGTTTCCAATAATTTCCCCACCACCGATGTTAGGCTGACTGGCCTGTAGTTTCCTGGTTTATTCATCTCCCCTTTCTTAAATAGTGGTATAACATTAGCAACCCTCCAGAAGGCATGCGATAAGGTTCCACGTAAGACACTGTTAGCTCAAATTAAAGCTCATGGAATTGAAGACAAATTATTGACCTGGTTAGGAGATTTCAACGCAGGCAAGTGAGAGATCATCCATTCTGGACCAAAAAAGGATAGATCGGAGTATTTTTAAAAAAATGGTGAAAAGCTAGAAACAATGGAAGTCCAAAGAGATTTAAGGGTCCACGTACACAGATCACTAAAATGTAGTAGTCAGGTACAAAAAATAATCAAAGAGACTAATGGAATGTTAGCCTTTATAACTAGAGAGCTAGAATATAAAAGGGAAGTTTGCTACAGCTATACAAAGTCCTGGTTAGACCATATCTGGAATACTGTGTACAGTTCTGGGCACCACTCCTTAGAAAGGATATAATGGCCTTGGATGGAATGCAGCGCAGATTCACCAGAATGTTACCAGGGCTCCAAGGGTTAGATTATAAGGAGAGATTACATAAACTAGGCCTGTATTCCTTGGAATATAGAAGGTTAAGGGGTGATTTGATTGAGGTTTTATAGGATTTTGAAATAAATTGTTAGGGTAGATAGAGAAACTTTTTCCGCTGGTTTGGGGGGGGGGGTGGGGGCGGGTCTCGGACAAGGAGACATAGAATCATAAAATCATAACAGCACAGGAGGCCATTTGGCCCGTGCCGGATCTCTGCAAGAGCACTTCAGCTAGTTCCACTCTCCCACCTTTTCCCTGTAGCCCTGCAAATCTTTTTCATTCAGGTACT
The DNA here is from genome assembly GCA_030390025.1 of Squalus acanthias. NCBI lineage: Eukaryota > Metazoa > Chordata > Chondrichthyes > Squaliformes > Squalidae > Squalus > Squalus acanthias. Next base: position 367,829 of record JASTWF010000218.1, read on the forward strand.
TATCCAACTCCCTTTTGAAAGCCGCGATTGAGTCTGCCTCCACCACCCTTTCAGGCAGTGCATTCCAGATCCTAACGCTCGCTGCGTAGAAAAGTTTTTCCTCATGTCGCCTTTGGTTCTTCTGCCAATCACCTTAAATCTGTGTCCTCTGGTTCTTGACCCTTCTGCCAATGGGAACAGTTTCTCTATCTATTCTGTCCAGACCCCTCATGATTTTGAACACCTCTCTCAAATCTCCTCTCAATCTTCTCTGCTCTAAGGAGAACCCCAGCTTCTCCAGTCTATCCACGTAACTGAAGCCCCTCATCCCTGGAATCATTCTCAAATCTTTTCTGCACCCTAAGGCACATCCTTCCTAAAGTGCGGTGCCCAGAATTGGACACCCAGTTGAGGCCGAACCAGTGTTTTATACAGGATCATCATAATTTCCACGCTTTTGTACTCTATACCTCTGAAGCCCAGGATCTCGTAAGGTTTTTTAACTGCTTTCTCAACCTGCCCTGCCACCGTCAACGATTTGTGCACACATACCACCCCTAGGTCTCTCTGTTCATGCACCCTCTTTAGGATTGTACCCTTTAGTCCTCATTCTTTCTACCAAAATGTATCACTTCACACTTTTCTGCGTTAAATTTCATCTGCCGCATGTCCGCCCATTTCACCAGCCTGACAATGTCCTCTTGAAGTCTATCACTATCCTCCTCACTGTTCACTATACTTCAAGTTTTGTGTCATCTGCAAATTTTGCCCGTACCCCCAAGTTTAAGTCATTAATATATCTCAAGAAAAGCAGTGGTCCTAGTACTGACCTCTGGGGAACCTCACTGTGTACCTTCCTCCAGTCCAATAAACAACCGTTCACCATCACTACTCTGTTCCGGTCACTTAACCAATTTCGTATCCATGCTGCCACTGTCCCTTTTATTCCATGGGCTTCAACTTTGCTGGCAAGCCTATTATGTGGCACTTTGTCAAACGCCTTTTCAAAGTCCATGTACACCACATCAACCACATTGCCCTCATCAACCCTCTGTTACCTCATCAAAAAACTCAAACATAGAAACATAGAATCAAGCAAGTTAGTTAAACACAATTTGCCTTTAATAAATCCGTGCTGGCTTTCCTTAATTAATCCACACTTGTCCAAGTGACTGTTAATTGTATCCCGGATTATCCTTTCTAAAAGCTTCCCCACTACAGAGGTTAAACTGACTAGCTTGCAGTTGCTGGGTTTATCCGTACACCCTTTTTTGAACAAGGGTGTAACTTTTACAATTCTCTAGTCCTCTGGGACCACCCCTGTGTCCAAGGAGGATTGGAAGAGTATGGCCAGTACCGCCGCAATTTCCACCTTTACTTCCCTCAGCATCCTTGGATGCATCCCATCTGGTCCTGGTGACTTATCTACTTTTAAGTACAGCCAGCCTTTCTAGTACCTCCTCATCAATTTTTATCCCATCCAGTATCTCAACTACCTCCTCTTTCACTATGACTTTGGCAGCATCTTCTTTCTTGGTAAAGACATATGCAAAGTACTCATTTAGTACCTCAGCCATGCCCTCTGCCTCCATGCATAGGACTCCATTTTGGTCCCTAATTGGCCCCACCCCTCCTCTTACTACCCATTTACTACTTATGCCTATACATAGGATATACAGCACAGAAACAGGCCATTCGGCTCAACCAGTCCATGCCGGCGTTTATGCTCCACTTGAGCCTCCTCCCGTCTTTCCTCATCTAAATCTATCAGCATAACCCTCTATTCCCTTCTCCCTCATATGCTTGTCCAGCCTCCTCTAATTCCCTGGACATGTTCTATCCCCCTTCTTAAATATAGGTATTACGTTAGCTATCTGCCAGTCCTCTGGCACTACACCTTTTTCTAACGAATTATTAAATATGTGTAGTAATGCCTCGGTTATCTCTTCCCTAGATTCTTTTAAAATGCGTGGATGCAATCCATCCAGACCAGGGGTTTTATCCTCTTTGAGGCTGATTAGCTTATTTAATATATCCCCTCTTTTTATTTTAAATGCACTTATCTCATTACTAATCTCGTCATTCAATGTCATGTCCACCTGTTCTATCTCCCTGGTAAATACTGAAGCAAAATAATTATTTAATATTTCTGCCATCTCTATTGTTACATGCAGTATTATCCTGTCTATCCCTTAATGGCCCTATTCCCATCCCAACCTTCCTTTTATTGATGTGCCTGTAAAATATTTAACTATTTTGTTTTATGTTCCTTGATAATGTAATTTTATAGTTCCTCTTTGCCTTCCTAATTTTTTTTTTGACTTCTCTCCTAATCGCTTCGTATTCTCCCTTATCATGCACTCCCTTGCTGTCTATGTACTTAATGTATGCCTCTTTCCTTACCCTCAGTTGTTCCCTTATTCATCCATGGAATCTCATTAGTGTTTAGTTTGTTCTTTCCTTTTAGCGGAATATACTGTTCCTGCACCGTTTTAAATGTTTCCCATTGCTGTTCTACATCGTTGTTTGCCAATATTGTTGCCCATTTTATTTTCCCAAGTTCTATACTCAGCCCCTCAAAATCAGCTTTTCTCTAATATAGAAGACTTTTGGATTCCCTTTTAAGTTAGCTTAAAAATCAGAGCTAGGCCATTCAGGAGAGAAGTTAGGAAACACTTCTTCATGCAAAGCATGGTAGAAGTGTGGAACTCTAGATGTTAGCTCAATTAATAATTTTAAATCAGAGATCGATGCATTTTTGTGAGCCATGGTATAAAAGGATAGGGAGCCAAGGCAGATGGATGGAGTTACGATACAGACCAGACATGATCTAATTGAATGGCAGAACAGGCTCAAGGAGCTGAATGGCCTCCTCCTGTTCCTATTTACACAGTAATTTCACCTGAGAGACTAAAACCACAGATGTTAACTGGCCTGTAATTACTCATAATAGCTCCATCTCCCTTTCAAAAAATGGACAAAAATGAGAAGTCGCACAACACCAGGTTATAGTCCGACTATAACCTGGTGTTGTGCGACTTCTCATTTTTGTCCAACCCAGTCCAACACCGGCATCTCCGCATCATTTAAAAAAATAGGTACTACATACTATCCAAGTCTCCTCTCAGATATCCTTCTCTTTAGTAAAGACCAATGTGAAGTACTTATTAAATACCTCTGCCATTTTCTAACATTCCACCAGCAGTGAACGCCTCTCCCCCAAAACCCGTGACCCATTGCAGCCTCTGCTAGTCCCGTACATGTACTGTTCAGCCTGCCTCATCCAATGGGAACATGCATTCTGCTGCTTCACACCAGTGTGTTGATTTAGAACATTAGGGATTCTCTCCGATTCCCAGGCCAGGATTTATCCACGAGTATAAACTACTCTATACCCATCCCTGGTGTGTAATATGCTCAGCCATTGCCGAAACTTAAGGCAAACGTTTGTGAAGTTTAACGCTCAGAAACAGTGACATACCCATTTGGTCAGCTCCAACACTAACCTCTGCCACTGATCCCTCCTCGTCCAGGTGGCCCCCCTCGGCTCAGGCCTCCTCGACCTCTCATTCCACCTCGTTTGAGTCCTAACCGTGGGACTCCACCACGTCCTCGGTTCGGACCCTGACCTAAGAAAAACAAATATACACGTTAGATTAACAAGGCCGACTCCCTGCCCCTCCGGTTTACGGCCACTTGCTTCAGGGAGACTGAAATTTGGTTGAAGATCGCCAAAGATGCCACCAAAGAAATATTTGGTGGGGGGGCTGAAAAAAAAATAATCTAGGGGTCGGTAGTCAAAGGGTACAAATGCTCTCTCTTAATAACAAACATTACACATGCCAGGGGAGAACGAAGGGGCAAGGCTAGCTGTCACCACAGGGGGACAGAGATGAGAAACTGAATGCACAGGACTGACCAAAAGCCACGCCAGGTGCAGGGAGAAAAGAGACGGGTATAAATAATAAGCAACACTCAGCACGCCGCATGGAGGCAGGGAATGGGATATAAAATGGCACCAACTGGCCACCCCCCCTCTTCCTCTGACCGGGCCCGCGGCCACCCCCCCTCTTCCTCTGACCAAGCCCGCGGCCACCCGCCCCTCTGACCGGGCCCGCGGCCACCCCCCCCTCTGACCGGGCCCTCGGCCACCCCCCCCCCCTCTTCCTCTGCTCGGGCCCTCGGCCACCCCCCTCCGACGGGGCCCTCGGCCACCCCCCCCCCCCCCTTCCTCTGCCCGGGCCCTCGGCCACCCCCCCCTCTTCCTCTGCTCGGGCCCTCGGCCACCCCCCCCCCCTTCCTCTGCCCGGGCCCTCGGCCACCCCCCCTCTTCCTCTGCCCGGGCCCTCGGCCACCCTCCCTCTTCCTCTGACTGGGCCCTCGGCCACCCTCCCTCTTCCTCTGACTGGGCCCTTGGCCACCCTCCCTCTTCCTCTGACTGGGCCCTCGGCCACCCTCCCTCTTCCTCTGACTGGGCCCTCGGCCACCCCCCCCCCCCTCTGCCCAGGGCCCTCGGCCACCCCCCCCCCCTCTGCCCAGGCCCTCGGCCACCCCCCTCTTCCTCTGACTGGGCCCTCGGCCACCCCCCTCTTCCTCTGACTGGGCCCTCGGCCACCCCCCCTCTTCCTCTGCCCTCGGCCACCCCCCCTCTTCCTCTGCCCAGGCCCTCGGCCACCCCCTGTGGATGTTGAGCAAGAGCAGGATGGCTGGGCTGCAACTTGAAGTGAAGCAGTATTGGTACTTGTATAGAATCTTGGTTAGGCCACACTTGGAGTACTGTGAACAGTTCTCCGTATTATAAAACTGGAGAAGGTGCAAAAAAGATTTACTAGAATGATACCAGAACTGAGAGGTTATACCCATCAGGAAAGGCTGAACAGGCTGGGGCTCTTTTCTCTGGGATGACCTGATAGAGGTCTTTAAGATTATGAAGGGGTTTGATAGGGTAGACATAGAGAAGATGTTTTCACTTGCAGGAGACCCCAGAACTAGGGGTCATAAATATAAGATAGTCACTAATAAATCCAATAGGGAATTCAGGAGAAACTTCAGCTAGAGAGTGGTGAGAATGTGGAACTCGTTACCACAAGGAGTAGTTGAGGCAAATAGCATAGATGCATTCAAGGGGAAGCTAGACAAACATGAGGGAGAAAGGAATAGAAGGATTTATTGATGGGGTTAGATGAAGCAGGATGGGAGGAGGCTTGTGTGGAGCATAAACACTAGCATGGACCTGTTGGGCCAAATGACATGTTTCTGTACTGTAAATACCATGTAACACTATGTAAAAGGAGAGAGTAAACCTTGGCTGGTTCCTCAGACAGTGCAGCTAGAGTCCCTGATGAAGTTGCTGTCCGTCAAGAGCTGGACCTGCACTTCCTCCTCATCAGGAGATATTTCAAGCCTGGCTGAGGAGCAACAAGGGAAGAGCAGAGCAGCTGTCTACTTGCTACTGCTTTACATGGCAGACGCTCATTTTTGTTTACATTAACTCCCTTCTCAACAATGTCCTGGGCTGCTTGCTTTTACAAATGAGTGTAAGCTGCAGGCCTCTCTCCGGCCTCCACTCCCAATGCCTACATTTAATAGGCCCTCAGCAGCAGATACCCACCCAGCTGAGAGCAAAACATCAGCCAAGGGAAAGCCCTCTGCCCTCAGCCAAACATAATTAATGAGCCAACAGAAGACCTGACTCCTGCAACCTTAATGTTCCATTCGAGGTGAACTCTGGCATGGTAAACATGTCATCTTCCCCATTGGCTCCCATTATCTCCACCCGCCACACTCCATTACCCCTTGCACCACAATCCATTCCACTGAGCACCATTCCAACCCACCAGCCAAACACCGTTCAACTCCCAAATACATTTTCTGTCCCACATAACGAGTTGATGACCGCCCTCGCCTGCCCCCACCCACCGTCCTAGCTGCGTACCCCCCAGTCCACCGCTACCTACCGACCATCCTAGCTCCTAGCCCCCACCTACCGACTTTCCATAGCTGCCTAACCCCTACTACCTAGCTCCCAAGCTGCCTACCCCCTATTCCCCACCTACCGACTTTCTATAGCTGTGTACCCCTAACCCCTGCTACCTACCTAGTCCTAGTTCTCGTCCACCCCCAACTGCCTACCCCCTACCCGCACCCAGCTACCTACCCGCTGGTCCCCAGCCCGCCTCCAAGCTACCTACCCCTAGTCCCCAACTGCCTATCCCCATGTCCCCAGTCCTCCCCCAAGCTGCTACTATTGCAGCATTAGATTCATCCACCTTCCCATTTTTGCTCACATTGTAAAAATGGCTCACACTCAGCTCTACCCCAATAAACCTCGCCACCTGTAAAAATCTCAGATGCAAACTAAAGCTGGCTACTCTGTAGCATGGATCAGTGATGTCAGTTCACACTCTGCTCCCTTCACTGCCCCACGGTCTCATGCTAATGTAGAAGCCCTTAGTAGCTCTAAATGGCTTCCAAAATCAATGGCTCTGTGCTCCAGGATTTGTCAGGACACATACCGGTTGTGAATCATGGTACCCCAAAGATTGGAGCAGCAGCGATCAGCAAATATAAACAGAAGCCATCACATGACTGGTTATCAAGTATAATTTGCAGTGTCACAAGTGAGTTACAGTCCATCTCTCGTGTGCAAACTTGAATGGTATTTCACAGCTGTGCATCACTTTGTATTTGTACATCAGGAGAACCAGGCACATAATCACTTAAAACACCAGTCTTTCACCTTTCAGATCTAGATTCCATTCTACACAAACCAACCTCTCTCTCTCTCTCTCTCTCTCTCTCTCTCTCGAGCATCGCTAGGGATATGAAACAACATTAATCTGAGGGTCATAACCCAGTTCCTAATGGACACAGATCACAACAAATAACTGCCTCATTTACTCAGAAACCAAAATGGAGCTCCCTCAATTGCTCTTCAATTATGTTCAGTCAGTAGCTAAGACATGTAGACCAGGAAGGCTCCGGGTTCCATTCACAGACTATACGGAGTTAGTGGTAGGGCTGTGACCACTGGCCACTGTGCCCCAGGGCTGGGGAGGGTCAGCCAATGAACCTATTCCTGTTAATGGACAATGAGTGTGTGGCTGCAATGACACCCTGTGCCAAATATTCATCGTCAAGGCTCACATGAAAAAAGGCCACTTGGACAAGCCATCAACAACTGTGGAACCGTACCACAGCAAGGAGTTCATTAGAGAAAATAAAAGTTAAAAAATAGAATCAGAATGTTACAGCACAGAAACAGACCATTCATCTGAAGTCTGTGCCAGTATTTTCTCCATGCACACGAGGCCCACCCACTCCATTTCAAAACTTACGATTTAAAGTCTATTTCCATTCCTTATTTTTACTCCCAAAATATATTACTTTGCTGTTTGCTAAATTGAACTGTATCTGCCCACTCTACTAATCCACATGCTCCTGCAGTCTTACACAATTCTCATCTCAAGTTGTCGTACTCCCACCAGAATGATAAAACATGAATGGAAATGCTACACTGGTTCAATAAGTACCGCTCCTAGGCTGCAGTTAAAACACTGTTTGGCCAAAGTACGGGGGCTTTACACAGCATCTAACCCATGCTGCACCTGAACTGGAACTGCTTGGTAACAGTGTACAGGGAGCTTTACTCTGCATCTAACCTGTGTTGTACCTGAGCAGAGAGTGCTTGGTACCACCACTACAAAATGGAAGAGTGTTCCTAAAACATTCTAATTTTAGCGGGTCCAATACTGTTGGGAGGTATATTCCTATCTCCAACAGGTCACGCTCAGCACTCTAGCCTATTTCCGCTACTGTAAAACACGAAACATAACAATTCCACAACCGCAACCAGCGTGAGATCCTCTGCTCAAACGCACCGGAACCAGCGCGAGATCCTCTGCTCAAACGCACCGGAACCAGCGCGAGGTCCTCTGCTCAAACGCACCGGAACCAGCGCGAGGTCCTCTGCTCAAACGCACCGGAACCAGCGCGAGGTCCTCTGCTCAAACGCACCGGAACCAGCGCGAGGTCCTCTGCTCAAACGCACCGGAACCAGCGCGAGGTCCTCTGCTCAAACGCACCGGAACCAGCGCGAGGTCCTCTGCTCAAACGCACCGGAACCAGCGCGAGGTCCTCTGCTCAAACGCACCGGAACCAGCGCGAGGTCCTCTGCTCAAACGCACCCCATACAGCAGTTACACACAAAGCAGGAACTTGTTTTTTTTTAAAGAGAACAATTCACATGAATTTTTCAGTTCATTATAAAATGCATCTCCCTCCCTTTCCACTAGAAATACAAATACACACAAGTTACAATACGGAAACAGACCATTACGCAAGTAACCTGCTCTTGAGATGTGGGTCCGTAATTAGAATATGACTTTGGCAGCTATTTGGATTTAACGGCTCCAGGTCAGGTTTTCCAGGGCTCAGGAAACCCAGCAGCTAAGGGAGGCGAGAACTGCCGGATCAAGCAGGCAAGTGCATTTGCAACAGTGCTCGTGAACCAGGAGCTTGTGTGTCCCCGCCCGATCCGATGTCTTGTCTCCTGTCGCCCCCCCCCCCCCGCCCAGCGCGATCCGCTGTCGCCCCCCGCCATCGCCCCCCGCCATCCGCTGTCGCCCCCCGCCATCCGCTGTCGCCCCCCGCCCAGCGCGATCCGCTGTCGCCCCCCGCCCAGCGCGATCCGCTGTCGCCCCCCGCCCAGCGCGATCCGCTGTCGCCCCCCGCCCAGCGCGATCCGCTGTCGCCCCCCGCCCAGCGCGATCCGCTGTCGCCCCCCGCCCAGCGCGATCCGCTGTCGCCCCCCGCCCAGCGCGATCCGCTGTCGCCCCCCGCCCAGCGCGATCCGCTGTCGCCCCCGCCCAGCGCGATCCGCTGTCGTCCCCCCCCCCCCCCGCCAGCGCGATCCGATGCCTCGCCCTGATTGCTCTTCCGCCCCCCCCCCCCCCGCGATCCGACGTCTCGTCTCCCTTCCTCGCGATCCGACGTCTCGTCACCCCGCCCCCCCGCAATCCGCTGTCGCGCCCCATGATCCGCTGCCTCGCCCCGCAATCCGATGTATGCCGTTAAATTAGTCAGGACCTCCAAGTTCCCCGTATTTGCACGTTTCCCGGCTGCTGACAGTTGGCCTGCTCTTCCTGCAAATATTGGGGTCGAACTCGCTAAAATACACGAAGCGAGTATCTGTGATGGCCCCATCGATGGCAGTAGTCTTGCTGGGTTTTGGAAGGGGAAGAAAGGACAGAGAAATGGAAAGAGAAATAGGGTCGTTTGTGGAGGGACCAAGGGGCAAGAGGTCCCAATACCTGTAAAAACATATTCACTGCTCACAACCGATACGTATGGCTCTCACATTGGGGTTGGGATTGCGACAGTGAAAGGCAAGGACTTGTATTTATATAGTGCCTTCCGCATCTTCAGGATATCCCAAACGCTTCACAGCCAATCAGGTACTTTTGAAGTGTAGTCACAGCTGTAATGTAGTGAAAAGTAAATCAGGGTCAACCTCCGTCTACTCCAGTCTCAATCATTTAACCCAGGTTCAGGTCACACCAACTGATTTCAGAGGCAATGGGTCAGCACTAACATCCACCCTGGAACCGATCACAGCCGCTTGTACCCAATTCATTACACTGCAAACAGCTCATTACCACCACAGGACCACCTACCTCGGAGAGAAAGCCCTCCTCTCACACCTCCTCTTCCACCACGACCAAGACGCACACCTCCTCTTGGCGATCCCCGACCAACCATTGGTCCACGTGCGAGAGTCCCCACCGGCCGTCCCAATCGTGCTTGGATGTTGCTCTTACCTAGTCGCTGTTTCAGACTCTTCTGGGCCATAAAGTTACACAATTAACTTTTCGAATATGGAAATAGTCCAAGATTTACCATCACACACAGCTGTGGCAAGTGCCTTACAGAACAGGACAATGCCTATCAATATGAGTTGGTACATGCATTAGTAATAGGTTCCCGCCCACCTCAGCCAAGAGCATGCAGACAACATGCGGCCTCTGCTGGCACTGGCATCCAAATGCTGGAAGGGGTGAAACTTGCTACCTCATCCCTGCTTGTCATCAGGACCAAGACATGTGGTAGAATATGTTGTCCTCTTATCCTCCTTTGCCCATATATCTACGTTCATCCTCCAATGCTGCTTGAGCTAGATGATAGTTCAGGGAAAACTCTTATTTTCTCTCCCCTAAGGTAGATCAGAGTTCTAAATGATGAAAAGCTAGAAACAGTGGCGGTCCAAAAAGACTTCGGGGTCCATGTGCATAGATTATTAAAATATCATGGACGGGTACAGAAAATAATCAAAAGGGGTAACGGAATGCTGGGCTTTTTTTATCTAGAGGACTAGAAAACAAGGGGGTAGAATTTGTTCTAAAGCTATATAAAGTCCTGGTTGGACCACACCTGGAGTACTGTGAGCAGTTCTGGGCACCACACCTTAGGAAGGATATATTGGCCTTGGAGGAAGTGCAGCATAGATTTCCCAGAATGATACCTGGACTCCAAGGGTTAAATTACAAGGAGAGATTACACAAACTAGGGTTGTATTCCCTGGAATTTAGAATGTTAAAGGGTGATTTGATCAAAGTTTTCAAGATATTAAAGGGAACGGATAGGGTAGATAGAGAAACTATTTCCGCTGGTTGGGGAGTCTAGGCTAGGGGACATAGCCTAAAAAGAAGAGCCAGGCCTTTCAGGAGTGAAGTTAGGAAACACGTCTACACACAGGGTAGAAAAAGTTTGGAACTCTCTTCCGCAAACGGCAGTTACTAGATCAATTGTTAATTTTAAATCGGAGATTGATAGATTTTTGTTAACCAGAGGTATTGAAGTATATGGGGCAAAGGCAGGTACATGGAGTTAGGTCACAGATCAGCCATGATTTCATTGAATGGTGGAACAGGCTCGAGGGGCTAAATAGCCTACTCCTGTTCCTATGTACCAGAGCGGCAGAACTGTCACAGAAAACCCAACAAAATGAGAGAACTGAACCTTCGTTCCACCAACCAGCGATCTCTCAGGATGGCGTTCCACGACACAGGTCCCTTTAACTGAATTCTGTGATGGAGAATCAGCAAAAGACCAGAATAATGAGTTTCTGTCAATTCAAATTTGAACCATTGGCAAAAAGCATGCCTCTGTCCTGTGAAACGTTGATTAAGTTGGTAGGAAAATGGCTCATTCTGGAGAAAGCAGCAGCCAGTCACACGGAGAAGACACGAGCCAACCCATCAAACCCATATAGCAACTCCAGCTACTCTTCACCTAAGGAACCAAGCCCCTCGCGACGAGAGCGCAGTGCTCACCAACAAGAAACTAAACCTTCAAGGCGGGGGAATCCCAGGGAATGACTAATTGTGCAATATACACACAAGAGCTTCTAAAATTCAGAATGAATCCACAAAATGGAGGCCCACCAGAAACATGCGACAATACCATCAGTGCACCATCACCCTGGAGATCAACCATTCCTTGATCCACAGATTGACCAATCAGCAGGAATCATTAACTCACCAAGCCTTTGACAAATTAGCTGCATTCTTTTAACATGTAGAAAAATGTTGAGTGTGTGTCAATCTCAAAACTTGGGTGATATTGAAAGGTTTTTCAGATGCTATTTAAATGCCAAATGTCTCTGCATCTCGACTTTCCTCCCACTACATACTGTGGAAACGACGCAACATTTCCTTTCATTTTAAAAACCTGGTCAGAGAAACACATCTTAGAATCTTACAGCACAGAAGGGGACCATTCGGCCTGTGGCGGCTCTTTGAAAGAGCTGTCCAATTTAGACTCACACCCCAGCTTTTTCCCCATTCTGCAAATTAGTCCTCTTCAAGTACATGTCCAATTGCCTTTTGAAAGTTCCTATGGAATCGGATTCCACCACCCTTTCAGATAGTGTGTTCCAGATTGCAACAAACCTCTGAAATAATTTCCCCGTTAGTTCTTTTGCCAATTGTTTTAAATCTACGACCTCTGGTTATCAACCCACTTGCCAGAGGAAATAGTTTCTCCCTACTTTCTCCATCAAAACCTCTCAATTTTGAATCTCTCTATTACATCTTCCCTTAACCTTCTCTGCTCCAAGGACACCAATCCCAGCTTCTCCAATCTCTCCACATGACAAATCCCTCATCCCTGGTTTCATCCTGGTAAACCTCCTCTGTACCCTCTCCAAGGATTTGACATCGTTCCTAAAGAGCGGTGCCCAGAATTGTACACAATACTCCAGCTGAGGCCTAACCAGTGATTTGTAAAGGTTTAGCATGACTTCCTTGCTTTGGTACTCTATGCCCTTATTTAAAAAGCCACGTATCCCATACGCTTTCTTAACTGCATCAATTTACCCCGCCACCTTCAAGGATTTGTGAATATGCACCCCCTAGTCACCCTGCTCTTGCATCCCTCTCAAAATAGTACCATTTAGATTATACTGCCGCTCCATGGTGTTTCCCCCAAAGTGCATCACTTCACACTTATCCGCATTAAATTGCATCTACCATGTGTCTGCCCATTTCACCAGTCTATATGTCTTTTGCTACTATCCTGCTCACTATTAACTACATTGCCAAGTTTTATATTATCTGCAAACTTTGGAATTGTACTCCCTATACCCAAGTCCAGGTCATTTATATGCAACAAGAAAAGCAATGATCCTAATACCGACCCCTGGAGGACCCCACTGCATACTTCTCTCCAGTCAGAAAAACATCTGTTCACCACTGCTCTCTCCCTCCTATCCCTTAGCTAATTATGTACCCAAGTAACCACCGTCCCTTTAATGCCATGTGCTTTTAGTTTCTGACTAAGTCTGTTATGAGGTACTTTATCAAATGTCTTTTGAAAGTCCATATATACAACATCTATTGTACTACCTTCACCAACCCCCTCTGTTACTTCATGAAAGAACTCAATCAGGTTAGCCTGTAATTACCAGGTCTATCCCTCTTTTTTTTTGAATAGTGGTGTCCCTGCAATCCTCCAGTCCTCTGGCACCACTCCCATATCCAAGGAGGATTGAAAGATTGAGAGAAGTCGCACAACACCAGGTTATAGTCCAACAGTTTTATTTGAAATCACAAGCTTTCGGAGCTTACACCCCTTCCTCAGGTGAAGTAAAGAAATACAGAGTCGACAAAGTATATATAGATAGAGAACAATGCATGTGTAACTTACAATGGCAGACGACTACATTTAAATCATCCTGACTGTTTATCTGCCGAGGCGTGACAAAAGGCAATCAGGTCAGCCAGGAAGGTACCACATCAAAGACATAGCAAGATATAACTGAGACAATGAGGTAGAGCCACAGGGGGTCCAATGTGTCAAAAGCCGCAGTCGGTATGGGAAACGATAAACTTTAAAATTTTTACTTTTTTACTGGGAATCACATCTGTGAACAAGCCAACGACGACTCGAGTCTGGATCACGTCATGTATCGTGACATAAACCCAAGATCCCGGTTGAGGCCGTCCTCATGAGTGCGGAACTTGGCTATCAGTTTCTGCTCGATGATTTTGCGTTGTCGTGTGTTTCTAAGGCCGCCTTGGAGAACGCTTACCCGCAGATCCGAGGCTGAATGTCCTTGACTGCTGAAGTGTTCCCCGACTGGGAGGGAACACTCCTGCCTGGTGATTGTTGCGCGGTGTCCGTTCATACGTTGTCTCAGTGTCTGCATGGTCTCGCCGATGTACCATGCCGCGGTGCATTCTTTCCTGCAACGTATGAGGTAGACAACGTTGGCCGAGTCACATGAGTATGTACCATGTACCTGGTGGGTAGTGTCCTCGTAAGAACGGGATATGACGCTCGACTCAACGATCGACAGTTCCGACGGGCCACAGCGAAAAATCGCATAGACCTCCTCAGAAGGCAAACACGGGACACAACCAACAGGGTACCCTACGTCGTCCAGTACTTCCCCGGAGCGGAGAAACTACGCCATGTTCTTCGCAGCCTCCAACATGTCATCGATGACGACGAACACCTCGCTAAGGCCATCCCCACGCCTCCACGACTTGCCTTCAAACAGCCGCCTAACCTCAGAAGTACCATCGTTCGCAGCAAATTACCCAGCTTTCAGGATAACAGCGACCACGACACCACACAACCCTGCCACGGCAACCTCTGCAAGACATGCCAGATCATCAACACAGATACCATCATCACACGTGAGGACACTACCCACCAGGTACATGGTACATACTCATGTGACTCGGCCAACGTTGTCTACCTCATACGTTGCAGGAAAGAATGCACCGCGGCATGGTACATCGGCGAGACCATGCAGACACTGAGACAACGTATGAACGGACACCGCGCAACAATCACCAGGCAGGAGTGTTCCCTCCCAGTCGGGGAACACTTCAGCAGTCAAGGACATTCAGCCTCGGATCTGCGGGTAAGCGTTCTCCAAGGCGGCCTTAGAAACACACGACAACGCAAAATCATCGAGCAGAAACTGATAGCCAAGTTCCGCACTCATGAGGACGGCCTCAACCGGGATCTTGGGTTTATGTCACGATACATGACGTGATCCAGACTCGAGTCGTCGTTGGCTTGTTCACAGATGTGATTCCCAGTAAAAAAGTAAAAATTTTAAAGTTTATCGTTTCCCATACCGACTGCGGCTTTTGACACATTGGACCCCCTGTGGCTCCACCTCATTGTCTCAGTTGTATCTTGCTATGTCTTTGATGTGGTACCTTCCTGGCTGACCTGATTGCCTTTTGTCACGCCTCGGCAGATAAACAGTCAGGATGATTTAAATGTAGTCGTCTGCCATTGTAAGTTACACATGCATTGTTCTCTATCTATATATACTTTGTCGACTCTGTATTTCTTTACTTCACCTGAGGAAGGGGTGTAAGCTCCGAAAGCTTGTGATTTCAAATAAAACTGTTGGACTATAACCTGGTGTTGTGCGACTTCTCATTTTTGTCCACCCCAGTCCAACACCGGCATCTCCGCATCATGAAAGATTGCGGTCAGAGCTTCCGCTATCTCCACTCTAGCTTCCCTCAGAAACCTAGGATGCATCCCATCTGGACCAGATAACTTGTTAACTTTGAGTAATGCCAACCTATTTAGCACCTCCTTTCTATCTATTTTACTCTGAAGTCCGTACAAATTTGAGATGAAATGAAGTACACTCCCTACTGGGAGCAGAAAATCTTTCACTCACTGAATCCCTGTCATTCGGAAGGTTTGTCATTTTCTCCTAAGTTTTCATTACAGCAATCTTTTCCTTCAATAGAATTTGAACCCAATAAGTTGGAGAAATCACTTTGTATTCTCTGAAAAACACCTACTTAAAATCAACCAACTCTACAGTTCCACATTTGTTGTGTTGTTTTGTGTGTTTAATTTCTCATGTCAGTAACCTGAAATTGCATTTCTATTACTGAACCATCTGAGCATAGATATCTTGATGGGTTATTATTCTCCTTTACCTGGGTTGGTAAACTATCACATTTTTTTCTCAATAGCCTAGGTGAGTTTTAGAGCATTTCCACTTGGCAAGTTGCTATAGGCATCTGCAACCATGGAGAAACATACAGCAGCATTAAAATCCAGTGGCTCCCAGGAAATAATATATGTTGGTCAGTCTGGCAAAGCATATGATTCAGTGTGAATGCAGGCTCCTGTCTGCAATTCCTCACAGAAACTCTTGCAATCTGAGCTCAGCTGGAGGCGAGGTCATCGTACACTTCCCTTCAGGGAAGGAGGAAGCCAGTAAAAGGAGGTGCAATCACTCTCAACAACTCTTACACACGGACTAGCACCCGGCTGGAGAGCACGACTGTCAGAAGTAGAGGAGATCACTTGAGAGAGCATTGCCAGGGAATGGTGCATGCCATGGAAATCGGGGGAGGGAGAAGAAATGTCACCGGAAAGTTGTTGCTCACCTGCTTCAGCTTGAGAGCAGCTTGGACAGAGGGTCTGTTCTCCATCTGCTGCGCCAATCGGCGGTTTCTGGCACTTGCCAGTTGCTGCTGCTGCATCGTTGCTCGAATGCTCACCGTTGGAGGCTGTTTGTTCTTCAGCATGTTGGTAAAGCTTCAAGGTTGAACAGAAGTGGTTTAAACAGGTTTTAATACACACAACTCTTAAAGGCAATTCGAGCCCCTCAGCTACGGTGCCCCAGTTCCCAGTGAAAACCTCCTTTCAGTATAGAGACATGTGGCACACTTTTTTTGTTGTTGTTAAATGTATTCATTCCCTGTGAGTCTGGGATTGCAACCATTGCAGGCTGTGTTATCAGAGAAGGAAAGGTGCAAGCATTTAGTAGCAGAGGGGGAAAAAAAGCAGCAAGATACGAGAGCGTGTACAGAGCTAGCGACAACAACTGGCTCCAGGGAAAGAGGGAAAAGAAAAGTGAGCGGCAAGGTAATTTGAAGAAAGGACTGAAGCAGTCATAGCAATAGCAGAGAATTGTAAAAGAAATAAGAATGCTTAAAAAAAATCGACTGATCCCACACCCACTCATTTTGGACACAGGCTTCCCAAAGACTAATTCGCTGCAAATTCTCTGGAAGGAAGCTATTTCAAATTTTGACAGACTTTACTTCTGCGTCTTATGTACAATTCTGTGCGTTCCATTAATGCAAGTCCCACATGGATTGTATGCAAGCTGCTGGAGTTCACCATTTCCAACAAGTATGTCAATCTTAATCCGCTTTACCAAATACAGAGCAACATCTCTGCTCAACCTTTCAAACTGAAGGGAAATCCACAACCACTTTTAAACGTGAAATCAATTGTTTCACCAGATCACTAAACCAATCAACCAGACAGGGAAATATCTTGCTCCCACAGCCAAAAAAGAGACAGTGCTTCTCAGTGTTGGAAGTTAGTTAAGGTGGTCTGCATGCTTGTTATTTTAAACTGAACAGTTAAGTTCAGTACTGGTCGATAGTGACAGGGCAGTCCCAATGGCTCAAGTTGTTGAGGTTAGTGAGTAGCTGAGCCAGAGAGACTACTATGGTCCTAGGTTAGGAAAAACTGGACATGTTCCCTCCCCTGATGCTTATCTTTACTGGAAACAACGCTGTATGAATATAGGGGGAGCACAGACCTGGGTTTGGCTATTGTACGCTACATAGTATTACACAGTTATAGTATTTACAGCACAGAAACAGGCCATTTGGCCCAACTGGTCTATGCTGGTGTTTATGCCCCACACGAGCCTCCTCCCACCCTTCTTTATCTAACCCCATCAGCATTTCCTTCTATTCCTTTCTCCCTCATGTGTTTATCTAGCCTCCCCTTAAATGCATCTGTGCTATTCGCCTCAACTACTCCACATGGTAGTGAGTTCCACATTCTAACCACACTCTGGGTAAAGACGTGTCTCCTGAGTTCCCTATTGGATTTATTAGTCACGATCTTATATTTATAACTCCTAGTTCTGGTCTACCCCGCCAGTGGAAACATCTTCTCTACATCTATCCTATCCCAACGTTTTCATAATCTTCAAGACCTCTATCAGGTTACCCCTCAGTCTTCTCTTTTCTATAGAAAAGAGCCCCAACATGTTCAATCTTTCCTGATGGGTATAACCGCTCAGTTCTGGCATCATTCGAGTAAATCTTTTTTGCACCTTCTCCAGTGCCTCAACATCCTTTTTATAATAAAGACCAGAACGGTGCACAGTACTCCAAGTGTGGCCTAACCAAGGATCTATACAAGTTTAACATAACTTCTCTGCTTTTCAATTCTATCCCTCTGCTTCGTTTGTTTTTTTTTTTAATTAACCTGTGTCGCTACTTTTAGTGATTTATGCATCTGAAGCCCCAGATCCCTCTGCTCCTCTACCCCATTTAGACACTTATTTTCCAAGGATTCTTCCTACCAAAATGTACCACCTCACACTTAACTATATTGAAGTTCATTTGCCAATTATATGCACATTCTACAAGTTTATTAATGCCTTCTTGTATTTTGTCGCAGTCCCCCTCTTAATTAACTACACCTCCCAATTTGGTGTTGTTCACAAATTTTGAAATTGTACTTCCGATTCTCGAGTCCAAATCGTTTATGTAAATGGTGAACAACAGTGGTACCAGCACCAATCCTTGTGGAACACCACTTCCCACCTTTTGCCAGTCTAAGTAACTACCTATAACGCCTACCCTCCATTTTCTGTTCTGTAGCCAGCTTGCCATCCATTCTGCTACCTGACCCCTGACTCCACATGTTCTGACCTCAGTCATGAGCCTACTATGCGGCACCTTATCGAAGGTCATTTGGAAATCTAAATATATTACGTCTGCTGCATTACCCTTATCTACCCTTTGTCACTTCTTCAAAGAAGTCAATAAATCTTCCCTTTTGAAATCCGTGCTGACTGCTCTATTATATTTTCAGTTTCTAGATGTTTTTCTATTACATCTTTGAATAAGGATTCCATTAACTTTCCTACCTCCGACGTTAAACTAATGGGTCTATAGTTCCCTGGACTTGTTCTACCTTCCTTTTTAAATATAGGAATCACATTAGCTGTCCGCCAGTCCTATGGCACTATTCCCTTTTCTAATGAAATTTTATATATATGTAATTGCACCTCTATCTCTTCCCTAACTTTTAATTTGCGCAGATACAATCCATTCGGACCAGGAGGTTTAACCTCTCTAAGTTTGATTAGTTTATTATCGACCCCCCTTTCTATCTTTTTTGATCTCTTCTTCCAATGTCATGTTCACCATGTTAGTCTCCCTGGTAAATACTGAGGCAAAGTAATTATTTAGCATTTCTGCCATCACCTAAGAGTTTATCATTTATATCCCTATCCTGATTTTTCTGTTATTTGTGCTTGTAGAATACTTTCACTATTTTTATATTCCTTGATAATTTAATTTTGTAGTTTCTCTTTGCCTTAATTTTTTTTTTTTACTTCTTTCTAACCTTTTGTCATCCTCTCCTTTGTTGTCTATGTAATTAGTGTATGACTTTTCTTTAGTTTCAATGTTGCCCTTATTTCTTTATTCATCCATAGTGGGTTGTCACTAGCTAGTTTGTTCTTGCTTTTTAGTGGGATATATTTCTCCTGGACGCTATTGATCATGATCACCGTTTTAAATGTTATTCTATCTCTTTGTTTGTCAGTAAATTTTTCCAGTTTATTTTCCCTAGTTCCATTATCATCCCCTTAAAAATCAGCTTCCCCCCCCCCCTTTATTACTTTGGTCTTTGCCTTACTTATGTCCCTCTCAATCTTTACCTTAAACCTTATTATGCTGTGATCTCTATTGCCTATATGTTCCCCATCACTCCTCTGTTCTGGTTCATTTCCCATTACTAGACCCAGCAGTGCTCCCTCTCTTGTTGGACTTTTTACATACTGGGTAAGAAAGGAACCCTGCACACATGGTAAAAACTCTATTCCCTGTACGCCTTTCGCTACCGCTTCTTGCCACTCTCCCCATCATCGAAAGATCTGCCCAGCTCATGCGTGAAGAGTGGTCACTTGGGTGCCCAGTGACGGGGGGGACTATCATCCAACAAGGAGTAAATGCCTTTGTGAAAACTGACAGAAAAAAGGGTTAAGAATAGTTTAATGTAGCATTTAGGAACTGTACCGTGAAGCCAGTGAGCAAAAAGACTGGAGTAAAGTGGGAAGAGCTGTATGTTACCCAACATCTGTGCCTTTGGAGGAAGAACAGCTCATTTTTACAACAAGAAGCAGAAGAGAAACAGCTGAAAGGCAAGAGAAAGCAGATCATGAAGCAGATTTTGTGCCACTTACAAGACCCCCAGGTGTATAGAGGAGGCCTTTGGACTTGATTCATGGTGCCCACCAGCTGCCTCTTACAGACCAGACCACACAGCACAGCTGATGCGTCCGTCATGGACAGGACGGGGAGCTGTTGCAGCCCAGATCAACTAGTCACCACTGCTGCAGTTTCTGTTCAAATTTATCAAAAACCTCAAATAAGTGCAGGATGGGGATGTGCAAGACTGTGCCAGCAATCTTACCACTAGGGTCATTTCCACAAAACCACATTCTTACAATCAGCTTGTTCTTACGTTCAGTGCAACAGCCCCGCATCATTCTACTTTTGTACCACCTAGGCCACCATCCTTCACAAAACGTGTTTTTTTGCATCTGATAATTGGTTTATTTAAGTGCCATCAACTACTGGAGCAGTAATATATAAGGCAAGAGCAACATTCTCCTATGGTGAATCCCTGGAAATCACTGTGCACTTATATATCTTGTAATTGCTAATCAGCTACACGATTGGCACTTGAAATGTTGTCGGCTGCCTCACCGCTCGTTCAGTGACATCTTGGTTGTGCTTTTCAGCACAATCTTTGGTGTTGATGGGGCAGACATTATGAGACTTTGATGCTCTGAAAGAGAAAGAAAATGCAAGCGATTAGCACACTGATTGGGGCAGTAATTGATAAGATCTTGACCTGTAGTCAATCTATGCCAATATAAACACTGCAAAATGTATTGCTGTAAATTTTCAGGGTTGTCACTTGGCTCACTTATCATATTGATACCAATACACACATCGCACGCAATGTTGTTAGTGACAGACCTGTACCCACCAGTACTGTACCCCAGTTAGTGACAGACCTGTACCCACCAGTACTGTACCCGTGTTAGTGACAGACCTGTACCCACCAGTACTGTACCCCAGTGTTATAGTGACAGACCTGTACCCACCAGTACTGTACCCGTGTTAGTGACAGACCTGTACCCACCAGTACTGTACCCTAGTGTTATACAGCGACAGACTTGTACCCACCAGTACTGTACCCCAGTTAGTGACAGACCTGTACCCACCAGTACTGTACCCGTGTTAGTGACAGACCTGTACCCACCAGTACTGTACCCCAGTGTTATAGTGACAGACCTGTACCCACCAGTACTGTACCCGTGTTAGTGACAGACCTGTACCCACCAGTACTGTACCCTAGTGTTATACAGCGACAGACTTGTACCCACCAGTACTGTACCCGTTAGTGACAGACCTGTACCCATCAGTACTGTACCCCAGTTAGTGACAGACCTGTACCCACCAGTACTGTACCCCAGTTAGTGACAGACCTGTACCCACCAGTACTGTACCCCAGTGTTAGTGACAGACCTGTACCCACCAGTACTGTACCCGTGTTAGTGACAGACCTGTACCCACCAGTACTGTACCCGTGTTAGTGACAGACCTGTACCCACCAGTACTGTACCCGTGTTAGTGACAGACCTGTACCCACCAGTACTGTACCCGTGTTAGTGACAGACCTGTACCCACCAGTACTGTACCCCGGTGTTAGTGACAGACCTGTACCCACCAGTACTGTACCCTAGTGTTATACAGCGACAGACCTGTACCCACCAGTACTGTACTCCGTGTTACAGCGCTCAAAACCCTCACTAGACACAATACAAGTTTGGAAGGACAGAACAAGTAGCCCATGAAAACTTCCACACCAATATTTTCAGATAGAGAATCTCTCAAAATTATTTTGCATTTATTTTAAATCCTTCAATTGCTAATCAGCCACACGACTGACACTTAAAATGTTGTCAGCTGCTTCACCTCTTCACCAAATCCTAGAAACAGTTTAGAGTTTGTAACAATTCTGCATAGTGAGCTTCACTTCCATGCAAGCTCACAGCAGTAAACACACACTAGGATGCATTTTCTGGTTCAAACCCATGTCAATTCCACTGTCACTGTGTCATTGCTAAATGCTTCGGCCTTGGTTCTGTACATAACAGTGCTGGAGTTATAGCTCCTGCAGCCAACGCTGGATCAACCAAGACAGGCAGAAAGAAAAGACGAGAATCTTGTGGCTTTTTTCGTTTGCCAATTTCCCGACTCTTTCTCACCCACGTGCCTCTTCTGTGAGTATCAGCTGAGTATTGAACTGTGGGGTGAGAGGGTAGGAGAATCACAGCTGAGCCTGTCCTCACGCATGTCCACATCATGGACTCTCCAGCAGGATTCAATGGACAGCAGAGTGGGAACCCCGGCTGATCACTCTCAGGGACACAAATGCCAATCCTGCCAGCTAAGATCACTAATTCAGCATAGACTGAGAACCACAACTGCACCCTGGTGCTCTGTATCGCTTAATGCTAACCTAAGCGGTGGCTTTGCCCACCAACCTAACATGGATGATGCTGCTTATAAATAAAATATGCAGAGTATAGGCGGTTCCCCCTTTTGTGAACTTTATCCCATGCGGCTCCACACAATAGGAAATAGTACCCAGGGCTCAGAGAACCCCGTCCACCGGTGCTCAAGCAATACGTTTGGTGTCAATCAAAATTAAACAGTACAATATGAGCCAGATCTCGGAGAGAAATAGGATCAATTACTTTTAAAAAAACTGACTGCATCAAAAATTGACCAAGACACAGAGACGCCCCCAAATTCCTGGACCCGGCTGTGAAACAACCAGAAAGCACCGTGGCACTAGGTTTTCAGTGAATTGTAACCTAACATTTCCATTAGAAGCGCAATAATGGACGTGCAAAATCTTTACACCATATCCATTCGAATGGAGAAAAGGCCCAGTAGAAATACAAATTTTTATTTGTCCTTCCAAACTTAAGCTGTGCCTGGAGAGCACATTTTGAGCTGTATAACGTTACAGTACTGTAAAGTACTGGTGATGGGAACCGAGGGAGCAACTTGAGGAGCTTGATTAAGACCATCACACATTACAGTGTATTGGCTTCAGTGAGATTTATTCACCTTCAGCAGGTGGATATAAATGCACTGAGCCCAGTGACAACACTATATTGAGCACATGTTCCACCTCTCCACTCACATCCCGTTTCACTGCAACTCTGTCAAGAGCCTAGAAGCAGACTATCACAAGGCTGCAACAGGACGTATAGAGATGTACGGGAATACTTTAGAAACACAATGGTAAGAGAAAAGTACAGGATTTGAAGTCGGCAGTCCTAAAAACTAATCCCTAATTGGCCACTGCCTCAAATATCTGTCTAATTCTCCCTTAAATTTTTCCACACCATCATTCTCCCCAGAGACCACCATCACCACCAGGTTTTTCAGTCACACCCAATAGCTTAGATGCTTTAAGCTAGGCATCCAATTGGTTGCACCCTTCTATGCTGCCTCCATCCCTAGATATCCTTGCTGTAGCAGAATTGTGCACAGTACTGCCAACATCCTTGCACAGATTCTTGCTGGTGTTTTGTGCTCTACACCCATGGCTTCTTATTCTAAGATCTCATTGAAACATATAAAATTCTTAAAGGGCCGACAGGGTGGATGCTGGGAAGATGTTTCTCCTGGCTGGGAAGTCTAGAACCAGGGGTCACAGTCTCAGAATAAGGGGTCGGCCATTTAGGACTGAGATGAGGAGAAATTTATTCATTCAGCGGGTGGTGAATCTTTGGAATTCTGTACCCCAGAGAGCTGTGGATGCCTGGCCGTTGAGTATATTCAAGACAGAGATCGATAGATTTTTGGATACTAAGGGAATAAAGGGATATGGGGATGATGGAGTTGAGGTAAAAGATTAACCATGATCTTATTAAATGGCGGAGCAGGCTCGAAGGGCTGAATGGCCTACTCCTGCTCTTTTTTCTTATATTCTTAATATGATGTTAACTTTCCCAACAGCTGCTGCACCCTGCAATGTTGGGTTTCAGTGAGCTACCAACCAATACCTCCAGATTCCTCTCCTGTTATTTTCTGTAGGGGTTCAGATACATGCTCTTCAAAAGTATCAGTATAAGTCATTAACACTGTTTTAAAAAAAGCATGCTAGATCCTAGGTTTTATAATTAGGGGCTTAGAGTACTAACAGGAAGCAATACTAAAACTGCACAAATCATTAGTTAGGCCACTGCTAGAATACGGTGTCCTTGGACACCCTATGGAGAAGATGCAGAAGAGGTACATTAATGCCTTCCAAACAGGAGATTTCTGGATCTTGGGAGTCCCCAAGGTCAACATATTTCTGTATTGTTGAATTACGACTGTGCTACTGTTGCCGAAACTTATCTCCGGAAACACAGAAATAGAGTCCCTGGAATTTACACTGACAGCCACAAGTTATGTCTATGGGAAAGCAATCAACGCTTTTGTTCAGAAACCATAGTGGCAACGTATGTACAGACAGACAGTGGGATAGATGATCTCGATCAATGCCGAGTCATTATGGGAAATGGATGGAAGAAAATACACTTCGCACTGCAAGAGATGTGGAACGCACAGGCCACTCTGCATCCGAGAACAGTATTAACCTCTCATCAGACCCAATTCAGTTGAAGGGTTATACCTGAAACATGAACTTGTCTGTGCTCTCCACAGATGCTGGCTGACCTGTGTGCTTCGAGCAGTTTCTGTTTCACATTTCCAGAACATGCAGTACTTTTTTTAATTATAAAAAGGTTTGTATCTGTTATCTGTTTTGTAAAAATATGTTTGTTTACTTCAAGGAAACAGCTATGTGAAAGAGGTCCAATGGTATAAATAACAGTTCTGAAGAAAGCCAAACTCTGAAGCAAACTGCAGCTCACATTACCCATACACAGAATCCACCAAGAAATAAAGCAATCTGCTTCAATGAAAAATCCTGTCGTTAATCAGACTCTCAGAACACCAGCCTAAAGAGGGTGTCATCCGTAGAGGTGAATTCTACTTTCATTTTGCTTAATAATATCTCTTTATACCTTTTTTAATTCGTTCCTGGGATGTGGGCGTCGGTGGCAAGGCCAGCAATTATTGCCCGTTCCTAATTGCCCTCGAGAAGGTGGTGGTGAGCCGCCTTCTTGAACCGCTGCAGTCCGTGTGGTGAAGGTACTCCCATAGTATGGTTAGGGAGGGAGTTCCAGCATTTTGGCCCAGCGACGATGAAGGAGAACAGCGTTCCAAGTCAGGATGGTGTGTAACTTGGAGGGGAACTTGCAGGTGATGGTGTTCCCATGCGCCTGCTGCCCTTGTGCTTCTAGGTAGTAGAGGTCGCAGGTTTGGGAGGTGGTACACACTGCAGCCACGGTGCACCGGTGTCTGAGGGAGTGAATGTTTAAGGTGGTGGATGGGGTGCCAATCAAGCAGGCTGCTTTGTCCTGGATGGTGTCGAGCTTCTTGAGTGTTGTTGGAGCTGCACTCATCCAGGCAAGTGGAGAGTATTCCATCACACTCCTGACTTGTGCCTTGTAGATGGAAAGGCTTTGGGGAGTCAGAATGTGAGACACTCACTGCAGAATACCCAGCCTCTGACTCGCTCTTGTTCCCACAGTATTTATGTGGCTGGTCCAGTTAAGTTTCTGGTCAATGGTGACGCCCACCCTCAGGATGTTGATGGTGGGGGATTTAGTGATGGTAATGCCATTGAATGTCAAGAGGCGGTGGTTAGACTCTCGCTTGTTGGAGATAACCCTTCCCTGATACTTGTGTGGTGCGAATGTTACTTGCCACTTAGCAGCCCAACAACAACAACTTGTATTTATATCATTGTATTTATATATGTTGTCCAGGTCTTGCTGCATGCGGGCATGGACTGCGTCATTATCTGAGGAGTTGCGAATGGAACTGAACACTGCAATCATCAGCGAATATCCCCACTTCTGACCTTATGATGGAGGGAAGGTCATTGATGAAGCAGCTGAAGATGGTTGAGCCTTGGACACTGCCCTGAAAAACTCCTGCAGCGATGTCCTGGAGCTGAGATGATTGACCTCCAACAACCACAACCATCTTCCTTTTGCTAGGTATGACTCCAGCCAGTGGAGAGTTCCCTGATTCCCACTGACTTCAATTTTACTAGGGCTCCTTGATGCCACCCTCGGTCAAATGCTGCATTGATGTCAAGGGCAGTTACTCTCCCCTCACCTCTGGAATTCAGCTCTTTCGTCCATGTTTGGACCAAGGCTGTAATGAGGTCTGGAGCAGAGTGGTCCTGGCAGAACCCAAATGGAGCATCGGTGAGCAGGTTATTGGTGAGTAAATGCCACTTGATAGCACTGTTGACGACACCTTCCATCCCTTTGCTGATGATTGGGTCAGTAATTGGCCGGATTGGATTTGTCCTGTTTTTTTGAGGACAGGACATACCTGGGCAGTTTTCCACATTGTCGGGTAGATGCCAGTGTGGTCGCTGTACTGGAACAGCTTGGCTTGAGGTGCGGCTAATTCTGGAGTACAAGTCTTCAGCAGGACAGCTGGGATGTTGTAGGGGCCCATAGCCTTTGCTGTAAACATACGCCCCATAGAAATAAATTTGACCAAGTAGTTTTAGCATATACACCCTGGTCTGTCAGCCTTTCAAAAGCATGTGGTAGGCACCTCGTACTCTCCAATAGTTTCTAATCTACATCCTAGGGTACTTAAGGAAGTGGCCCTAGAAATAGTAGATGCATTGCTGATCATCTTCTAACATTCGATGGAATCTGGAACAGTTCCCATGGATTGGAGGGTAGCAAATGTTACCCCACTATTCAAAAAGGGTGGTAGAAAGAAAGCGGGGAATTACAGACCGGTAAGCCTGACATCGGTAGTGGGGAAAATGCAAGAGTCCATTATAAAGGATGTAATAGCTGAGCACTTGAAAAACAGTGACAGGATCGGACAAAGTCAACATGGATTTACAAAAGGTAAATCGTGCTTGACTAATCTACTGGAATTTTTTGAGGATGTAACTGGGAAAATAGATAAGGGAGAACCAGTAGATGTGGTGTATTTGGACTTTCAAAAGGCTTTCGATAAGGTCCCGCATAAGAGATTAGCGTGTAAAGTTAAGGCACATGGGATTGGGGGCAAGGTATTGACTTGGATAGAGAACTGGTTGGCGGACAGAAAGCCAAGAGTAGGAATTAATGGGTCTTTTTCCGAGTGGCAAGCAGTGACCAGTGGGGTACCGCAGGGATCGGTCCTTGGACCCCAGCTATTCACAATATACATTAATGATCTAGATAAGGGAACTAAATGTAATATCTCCAAGTTTGCAGATGACACAAAGCTGGGTGGGAGTGTGTGCTGCGAGGAGGATACCGAGAAACTCCAGGATGATCTGGACAGGTTGGGTGAGTGGGCAGAAGCGTGGCAGATGCAATATAACGTGGATAAATGCAAGGTTATCCACTTTGGTGTCAAAAACAGAAAGGCAGACTATTATCTGAATGGCAATAGATTGGGAGAAGGGGAAGTGCAACGAGACCTGGGTGTCCTTGTGCACCAGTCGCTGAAGGTAAGCATGCAGGTGCAGCAGGCGGTGAAGAAGGCAAATGGTATGTTGGCCTTCATAGCGAAAGGGTTTGAGTATAGGAACAGGATGTCCTGCTGCAGTTGTACAGGGCCTTGGTGAGACTACACCTTGAGTATTGTGCGCAGTTTTGGTCACCTTATCTGAGGAAGGATGTTCTTGCCATGGAGGGAGTTCAGCGAAGATTCACAAGGCTGATACCTGGGATGGCAGGAATGACATATGAGGAGAGATTGGGTCGATTGGGCTTATACTCGCTGGAGTATAGAAGAATGAGAGGGGATCTCATCGAAACATATAAAATTCTGACAGGTCTGGACGAACTAGATGCAGGAAGAATGTTCCCGATGGTCGGAGAGTCCAGAACCAGGGGTCATAATCTAAGGATAAGGGGTAAGCCATTTAGGACAGAAATGAGGAAGAATTTCTTCACCCAGAGAGTGGTGAACCTGTGGAATTCTCTACCACAGAAGGTAGTTGAGGCCAAGTCATTAAATATATTCAAGAATGAGTTAGATATATTTCTTAAAGCTAAAGGTATCAAGGGATATGGGGAGAAGGCAGGTACAGGGTACTGAGTTTGGATGATCAGCCATGATCTCATCGAATGGCGGAGCAGGCTCAAGGGGCCGAATGGCCTACTCCTCTGTTTCACTGTGAAACACAGGCCCTGACATCAATTGTGTGGCATGTACAATGAAACAAATATTACTTCAAAGATCGCTTGGTCTACTTAAAACAAAAATAGCCATTTGGTTGTGAACACAAGTCAGAAGTATTTGTATTTCTGTACCAACAAAACATTTTCTCTGATGAAATCGAAAATATCCACAAGCAGCTAAAACTGACTGGGAGTAAAGCCCTCTGGGAGTGTGTCAATATTTACATGCCGCACACCCCTGCACCACACATTAACCCCCCCATACCCTCGCGCCACTCCCCCGTCCCCCCCATACCCTCGCGCCACTGCCGTCCCCCCATACCCTCGCGCCACCCCCCATACCACCCCCGCCCCCACATACCATCGCACCACTCCCCGTCCCCCCCATACCCTCGCCACCCCCGTCTCCCCCATACCCTCGCGCCACCCCGTCCCCCCATAC